>NIJG01001511.1:11274-27614 GCA_002201625.1 Euglossa dilemma
GATCGAGAGGAGAACCGTTCCAGAACGTTACACCCTCTATTTATGAAATTGCACGTATGATGTATTCTGTGGGTCCGAGAGATAACTAGGTACCCCAGGAGTAGATCAGCTGAAGAGTTTTGGCAATACACACCTTATTTCACGATTTGAATATTAAAATAGATTGTCGAACCGTTTGAGAACGTTACCAATTGCTATAAAGTCAGACGCTAGACCGAAGACAATACCCTCCAAAATCATAACCCGCTGTACCGAGAGTGTAACTTCGGTTCAGAGAAAGAAATTAGTATTCATTTCAGTGGTGGGAACCTTCAATTCAATATGAATAACAAGATCGAGCGTCAAACCATTCCAGAAAGTTACCGCCTTCTTTGAGATTCGAACGGCTAACTCAATAGCTTCACCGATCCAGGGATTTGGATAGTGAATCGAGGTATTCCTGGGTTTAATCTGCTGACGAGTATTGGCAATTGACACCATAATTCACGGTTTGAATACTAAAGAAGAGCGTCAAACCGTTTCAGAGCGTTGCCAATTGATAAAAAGTCTAACGCTTTACCGATGGCCTTACATTCGGTGAAGCGAATCCCAGTTTCGAGGGTATAACTTCGTGTTTATAGGATCAAATACCAAAACATTAAAGTCAGAGGGACCTTTATTTAATTATGAATAAGATGGCCAAGGGTCAAACCTTTGGAGAAAATTGACATCTACTATTATGGACGAACGGCTAAGTCAATAGCTTCACCTATTCTGCTACTCCGATAGTAAAGGCAGGTATTCCGGGCGTCAATACGGTGTACACTATATGCGGTGGACATCCTAATTCCCGGTTTGAATATTAAAATAGAGTGTCAAAACTTTGTAGAACGTTGCCAATTGGTGTAATCTCAAAAGTTTTACCGAAGACCATATCCTCCGATTACCCAATCCGTGGTATCGACGGAATTACTTCGTAATCAGAGATACATATTAGTATACATTTCAATAACTGGTACCGTAATTTCACGTATGAGTTAGAAGGTTTAGTGTCAAAAGTTTCGAGAAGGTTACCAACTTCTTTCGGACATGAACGGCTGATTCAATAGCTGCAACTTACCTGTTATTCCAAGAATCAACCCTTGTATTAAACGAGTAAATCCGCTGATGGTTATTGGCTACAGACGCCTTAATTCACGGTATGGGTATCAAAGTAGCGGGAAAACGGTTTGAGAACGTTACCAATTGGTATAACGTCATACTCTTCTTCGCATACCTTACCTTCCGAGAACATGAGGCGCAGTATCGTGGGTATAATATCTTGTACAGAGAAACAAATAAATATAAATATTAGTGACGGGCACCTCAAATTCATATATGAATAAGAAGACCGCACGCTAAACCGCTCGCGAAAGTTTCCTCCATCACTGAGGTTCGGACGTCTAAGTCAATAGCTTCACCTACCCTGTTATTCAGATGACCAAACCAGGTATTACGGGATACAACTAGCTGTGCACTGTTGGTAATGAACACCGTAATTTACGGTTTGAATATTGAAGTACTGAGTCCAACCCTTGTAGAACGTTACCTATTGGTATAATGTCAAAAGATTCTCCGAAGACCCTCAGCGAACATAACATGCTGTATCGAGAGTATATCTTCGTGATCAGAGATACAAATTCGTATACATTTTAGGGGCGGGCACCTTCCCTTCGTACATGGAATAGAAGGTCGATGGTTAAACAGTTCGGGAATGTCACCACCTTCTTCGACGGTCGAACGGCTAAGTCAATAGCTTCACCTATTATGTGATTCCGTGAGTCATACGAGCTATTCCCGGACTATACCTGCGACCAGTATTGGCAATAGAGAGCTTATTTCACGGTATGAATATTAAAGCAGAGCATCAACCCGTTGTACAGCTTTACCTATTCGTATAGTGTCAAACATTTTCCGAAGACCTTACATTCCGTAAAGCTAATCTGCTGTATCGATAGTACTACTTTGTGTTCATAAAAGCAAGTTAGTATAGATTTTAGTGGCCGCCACCATAATATCATGTGTGAAATCGAAGATCTAGTGTCAAAGCTTACGAGAACGTGACTACCTTCCTTGAGATTCGAAGAGCTAACACAATTGCTTCTTAGAGAGTCGAACGGCTAGGTCAATAGCTTCACCTAATCAGAGACTCCGAGAGTCAAGTCAGGTAATATCGTAGTAAATCCACTGAAGAGTATTGGCAATTGGCACCCTATTTCGCGGTATTAATATTAATTTAGGGAGTCAAATCGTCTGAGAACATTACCATTTTGTATTGAGTCATGCCTTCTTTTGAATACCTTACCTTCCGATACCCTATCCTGGTGTAGCGAGTGTCCGGCTTAATACAAACAGGAACAGATTAGTATGCATTTTAGTGGACGGACACCATATGCTTGTGAACAAATATCAACATCGAGAGTCAAAGCGTTCGAGAATGTTACCACCATCTTTGACAGTCGGACGGCTGAGTCAATAGCATTACCTATCTTGTTATTCCGATAGTCAAACCAGGTATTCCGGGAATCAATCTGGCGTACACTATAGGCGGTGGACATCTTTATTCACAGCTTCAATATGTAACTAAAGAGTCTAACCTTTGCAGATCTTTACCAATTGGGATAATGTCAAAAGTTTTACTGATGACCTTACCCTCCGAGAACATAATCCGCGGTATCGAGAGTATAACATCGTAATCAAAGATGCATATTGGTATACATTTTAGTATCGTGCACCTTAATTTCACGTATGAGTTAGAAGATTAGGCGCCAAACCGAGCGAGAAAGTTATCACCTTGTTTGAGAGTCTAACTTCTGAGACAATAGATTCAGCTACCTGTGATTCCGTAGAGTCGAACCAGGTATTGCAGGAGGAAATCCGCTAAACAGTATTGACAATAGACACCTTAATTTACGGTATGAATATGAAGGTGGAACGTAAAACCGTTTGAGAACGTTACCGATTGGCATAACGACATACGACTTACCTGATACCATACCTTCAGCGAACATAATCCGCTGTATCGAGGGTATAAATTCGTGTGCAGAAAAGCAAATTAGAATACATTTTGCAGAGGGGCATCTTAATTTCAAGCACGGATTTGAAGGTGAACTGACAACCCGTTCGGAAGAGTTACCACTTTCATTGAGAGACGAACGGCGAAGTTAATAGCTTCACGTTTCCAGTGATTCGGAGAGCCAATACAGGTATTGTTGGAGTAAATCCGCAGAACAGTTATGTCAAAAGACACCTTAATTCACGGTTTGAATATTAAAGATGAGTGTCCAACAGATTTAGAGCATTGCCAATTGGTATAAAGACAAACATATTAGAGATTGCCTTACCTACGGAGAAACAGACCTGCCGTTTCTAGAGTATGACTTCGTGTACAGAGGAATGTACTCGTATTCAATTTAATGACGAGACCAGTAATTTCAGGCATGAATTAGAAGATCGAGCGTGAAACCGTACCGGAACGTTATCACATTCTGTGAGTGTACGAACAGCAAAGTCAAATGCTTCACGTAACCTGCGATTCCGAGAGTCAAACCAGGTATCCCGGGTGTAAATCCGCTCAACAGTATGGGCAATAGATACCTTAATTCACGGAATGCATATTACAGTAGGGCGTCACACCTAGTGAGAGCGATATATTTGCTATAAAGTTATACGTTTTATCGAATCCTTTACAAAACCCGACGTGCCGACAGTGTAGCTTCTTATTTAGGGAGACACATACAATTTAGTGACGTCACCCTAATTTCACGTATGATATAGAACATCGAGAAGCACGCCGTTCGAGGACGTTACCACCCGCATTTAGAATCGAACGGCCAATTCGACGGGTTCACCTGCCCTATGATTCCAATTGTCCAACGAGGTATCCCGTGAGTAAATACGCTGAAAAGTATTGGCAATTGACGACATGTTCCACGGTTTGACTATTAAAGCTGAGCTGCATACCGCTT
Organism: Euglossa dilemma; assembly: GCA_002201625.1. Classification (NCBI taxonomy): domain Eukaryota; kingdom Metazoa; phylum Arthropoda; class Insecta; order Hymenoptera; family Apidae; genus Euglossa; species Euglossa dilemma. The sequence continues at coordinate 15,261 of NIJG01001511.1, forward strand.
GGGATCGTTATTAATTGCTATAAAGCCAAACGCTTCACTGAATACCTGACCGTCGGAGAAGCGAACCCGCCGTATAGTGAGTACAACTACGAGTTTAGGGAAACACATTAGTATACAGTTTATTAACAGCACCATAAGTTCATGCATAAATTAGATAATGGATGGTCAAACCGTTCGAGAACGATACCACCCTCTTTGACATGCGAACGACTATGTCAATCGCTTCACCTATCCTGTGATTCTGGGGATCAAATCAGGTAATCCGGGAGGAAGTTCCTAGAGCAGTATTGGCAATAGGCACCTTATTGCTTGGTTTGAATATTAAAGCAGACCCTCAAACCGGAGTAGATCGTTACCAATTGCTATAAAGTCAATCGTCTTACCGAAGACCTTATCCCCAGAGATGCTAACCCGTCGTTCGAGGGTATAACTTCGTATTTGAAGAAACACATCAGCATACGTTTTAGTAACCGCATCTTAAATTCATGTATGAATTAGAATATAGATGGTCAAACCGATCGAGATAGTTACCACCCTCTTCGAGAGTAGGGCAGCCAGTTCAATAGTTTCAACAATCGTGTGATTCGGAGTGTCAAATTAGGTAATCCTGGAGCAAATCCCCTGAACAGTATTGGCAATAGACAATTTAATACACGGCTTCAATATTAAAGCAAACCGTCAAACCGATGTAGATTGTTACCAATTGCTACCAAGTCAACCGCCTTGCCGAAGACCTTACCTTCATACATCCTGCGATTCCGAAAGTCAATCCAAGTATTCCGGGAGTAAATCCGCTGAACAGCATTGGCAATAGATAATTTAATTCGCGGAGTGAATATTAAACTTGAGTGTCAATCCGTTGGTGAACACAACCAATTGGTATAAAGTCGTACATTTTACCGAATACCTTACCTTCCAAAAACCAAACCCGCAGTAGCGAGTATCATGCTTAGTGCTCACGGAGAAAAATTAGTAGACAGTTTCGCACACGGACAGCTTTTTTCATGTATGAATAGCAACATCGATAGTCGAACCGTTGGTGGGCGGTCCCACCTGCATTGAAAGTCGAACGTCTATGTCAATAGCTTCACCTATCCCGTGATTGCGTATGTCAGACCACGTATTCTTGTAGTAAATGCGCTCAACAGTATTATTAATAGACACTTTATTTGACGGCATGAATGTTAAAGTTGCGAGTCTATCCGTCGGTGAAAAATACCAAATGCTACACAGTCACTCTTTTTACCCATACCATACATTCCGAGAGCACAATCCGTCGTAGCGATTGTCTTGCGTCGGGTTCGCAGGAACGTAGATGTAGCCATTATAGCAGACGGATGCTTTATTTTCATTAAACAGTAGAATATTCGGTGGTAAAACCATTCGTGAAAGTTGCCACATTCTGTGAGAAACGTACGACTATGTAAATAGCTTCGCATATGCTGTGACTCCGAATGTCAAACCAGATATTGCGGGATAAAAATGCGCTGTGCACTATTGGCAAGAGGCACCTCAATTCACGGTTTGAATATTTAAGCAGGCCGTCAGCCCGTTGTAGATCGCTACCTACTGGTATAGATTCAAACATTTACTGAATGCCTATCTGTCCGAGAAGTTATCCCGCTGTGTCAAGAGCATAACTTCGTTCTCAGAGAAACAATTTATTATGCATCTTAGTGACGGACAGATTAACTTCTTGCAGCAAATAGATGACCAATGGTCAAACAGTTTGCGAACGTCACCACCATTTTCCAGATTTCAAGGTATAAGTCAATAGCTTCAGCTATCCCTAGATTCCGAGAGGCAACCCGGGAAAACAGAGTAATTCCGCTGAAGGGTATTGGCAATTGGCACCTTTATTCACGGTTTGAATATTAATGTTGAATCGAGAGTATAACTTCGGGGATCAGATACACAAATTTATATACATCTCAGTGCCGGGCACCTTAACTTCATGTAGGAATTAGAAGATATAGTGACAATCCAATCGATATCGATACCACCATCCTTCAGAGTCGAACGGCTGAGTCTATAGCTTCACCAATAGCTGGTATTCCGAGAGTCAAACCAGGTATCCCTGGAGTATATCCGCTGTGAAGTATAGGTAATAAATACCTTCATTCACGGATTGAATATTAAAGTAGTGCGTCAAACCGTTTGAGAACGAAACCACCCTCTACGAGAGGCTTACGGATTAATCAATAGTATCACTTATCGTATATTTCCGGGAGACAAACCAGGTATTTCGTGAGTAAATCCGCTGAACAGTATTGGCATTAGTCTCCTTAATTCACTGTGTGAATATGGAAGTAGTGCTTCAATCCGTTTGAGAGCGTTACCAATTGGTACGAAGTCAACCGATTTACTGAAAACCTGACACTCTGAAAGCCTAACGCGACGAATCGAGTGTATAACATGGTTCTCAGAGAAAGTAATTAGTTACCATTTTAGTGACAGTCACCATAATTGCATGTATGAATTAGAAGGTCGAGTGTAAAACGGTTTGGGAGCGTGACCACCTTCTTTGAGAGTCGAACGGCTAAGTCGATACCTTCACCTATCCTGGTATGCCGAGTGTCAAACCAGGTATTCTAGGAACACATCCGTTGTACAGCATTGGCAATAGGCACCTCAATTCACGGATTGAATAATACAGTAGAGAGTCAAACCGTGGAAGAATGTCACGTATTTGTATAGAGTCAAACTTTTTACCGAAGGCCTTACCTTCCGTGAAGTTAGCCAGCTGTATCGAGAGTATAACTTCGCATTCAGATATGCAAATTGTATACATTTTAGGGACCGGGACCTTAATTTCATGTATGAATGAGAAGATCGAGGGGAGAACCGTTCCAGAACGTTGCACCCTCCCTTATGATACAGCACATGTGATCCTGTGGGCCCGGGAAACAACTATGTACCCCGGGAGTCAATCAGCTGAACATTATTGGTAATAGAGACCATAATTCGCAATTTGAAGATTAAAATAAACTGTCAAACCGTTTGAGACCATCCGTCAAACCTATACCGCTCAGCGAATTTACTCCCGGAATAACTCATTTGACACTTCACGACGTGGAATAGATGAAGATATCAACTTAGCCGTTCGTCCCTCAAAGCCGGTTGTAACGTTCTGGAACGACTTTACACGTCGACCTTCTAATTCATACTTAAAATCAAGGTACCCGTCACAAAACTCTATACTAATTTACTTCTCCGAATATGAAGTCATACTCTCGGAACAGCGGGTGAAGTTCGCGGAAGGTACGGCCTTCTGTAAAACGTTTGACTTTACAACAATTGCAAACGTTCACAAAGGGTGTGATGCTCTATTTTAATATTCGCTCCGCGAATTAAGGTATCTACTGGCAATACTGTTCAGCCAATTTACTTTAGGAAAACCAGGTTCGTCTGTCCGAGTCACTGGATAGGTGAAGCTATTGACTTATCCGTTTGACTCTCAAAGCGGGAGGTAACGTTCGCAAACGGTTTGACTCTCGATCTTCTAATTCATACATGAACTCCAGGTGCCCGTCGCAGAAATGATTTTGAATTTCTTTCCCTTATCACGATTTCATACTCCCGATATAGCGGGTTAGCTTCTCCGAAGGTAGGGCTATCGGTATAATGTTTGACTCTATACAATTAAGTAACATTCTGCAACGGTTAGACGTTCCGCTTTTATATTCAAACCGCCAATTAAGGCGCCTATGGAAAAGACTGTTCAGGGCATTTTCTCCCGCAATACCTCGCTCTTTCCCTCGAAATCACAGGAAAGGTGAAGCTATGGACGTTGGCGTTCGTCTCTCACAGAAGGTGGCATCGTTTTCGAACGGCTTGACTCCCGATCATCTAGTTTATACATGAAATTAATGTCCCCGTCACCAAAATGAAGACTAATTTACTTCCCTGAACACGAAGATATACTTTCGCTGCTGCGGGTTAGCTTCTCCGAAGGTAAGGCTATCTGGAAAGCGTTTAACTCTATGCCAATAGGTAATGCTCTACAATGGTTTGACGGTCTGCTTTAATACTCAAACCGTGAAATACGGCATCTATTGCCAATACAGTTCAGTGTATTTAGTTCAGGAATACCTGGTTCGACTCTCTGAATCACAGGATAGGTGAAACTATTGACTTAGCCGTTTTTGTCTAACATAATCTATATACGTTCTCGAAAGTTTTAACCCTCGATATTCTAATTCATGCACGAATTTAAGGTGGAATCACCTAAATGTATTCTAGTGTGTTTCTCTAAACACGTGGCAATACCCTCGATATGGCGGGTTAGCTTCTCGCGCGGTAAGGATTTCTCGAAAACGTTTGACTTTATAGTAATTGGGAACGTTCTCACACGGTGTGACGCTCTATTTTGAAATTCATAGCGTGAATTATGTTGCCTATTCGCAATACCGTTCAGCGGCCTTATTCCCGGAATACCTGGTTTGACACTCGGAATCACAGGATAGGTGCAGCCACTGAATTAGTATTTCGACTCTCACAGAAGGCGGTGACGTCGAACGATTTGACCTTCGAACTTATAATCCATGCATGAAAGAAAGGTGCTCGACACGAAAATGTATACTAGTTCGTACCAATGAAAATGGTGTTATACTCTCGATACGGCGGGATTGATTCTCCGAAGGTAAGGCCGTAGGTAATGTGTTTGACTCTATACCAATTGGCAATGCTCTCAAGCGGTTTGACGCTCTACACTTCCTATGAAAACGTGGAATAAGGTATCTAATGCCTATAATATTAAGCAGATTTACTCCTTGCATACCTGGTTGGGACCCCGGAATTACGTTATGGTTGAAGCTATTGACTTAGCCGTTCGGAACTCCAGAAAGGCGGTAACGATCCCGAAAGATTTGCCTCTCGATGCTGATATTTTTACACAAACATGTGGTGTCCGTCCGCTAAAATGTACACTAATATGATTCCACGAACATTAAGCAGGACACATGCTACAGCTGGTTAGGTTCTCCGCAGTTAAGGCATTCTTAAGATGTGTGACTTTATACGAATTGGTAATGTTCTCTGACAGGTTGTCCCTACATTAATATTCAATCCGTGAATTGAGGTGTCCATTGCCAATGCTATACAGCGCATTTACTCCCCGAATATCTGATTTGTCCTTCGGAATCACAGGATATGTAATGCTATTGACTCAGGCGTTCGACTATCAAATAAGATTGTAACGATCTCGAACGGTTTGACACTCGACCTCCTTATTCATAATGAAGTTAAGGTCGCTGTCACTAAAATGTTTACTAGTTTCATCCACTGAACACGAAGTAATTCACTCGAAGAAGCTGGTCATTTTGCGGAAGGTAGGGCCTTCGGAAAAAAGTTTGACTTTATAGCAATTAATAAAGTATTCATACGGTGTGACATTATATTTCAATATTTACTCCGCGAATTAAGGTATCTATTGTCAATACTGTTCTGCGGATTTGCATCCGGAATATCTCGTTTGACTTTCGGCACCACAGGATAGGTGAAGCTATTGACATAGCCGTTCGAACCTCAAAGTAGGTTGTAACTTTCAGGAACGCTTTGACCCTCGATCAATATAGCTCATGCAGAAAATAAAGGTGTGCGTCAATAAAATGTATTCCAATTTACTTCTCTGAACACGAAGTCATATTCTCGATACAGAGGGCTAGCTTCTCGAATGTATGGCCTTCTGTGAAAAGTTTGATTCTGTTCCAATAGGTGACGTGCTACAATGATTTGACTGTGTACATTAATATTTATACCGTCAAATAGGGTGTCTGATGATCATACTGACAAGCAGACTTACTCGCGGAATACAGGATTTGATTCTCGGAGACGATCAAATCTCAAAGTAGGTGGTAACGTTCTCGAACTGTATGACACACGATCTTCGAATTCGCACGACATTAATTGTGCCGTCACTAAAATGTATACTAATGTGTTCTTCTGAACACGAAGCTATATCCTAGGTACAGCGGGTAAGCTTTTCGGAAAGTAGGGCCTTCGATAAAAGGGATAAGTTCATACGAAAATGTTACGTTCTACAACGGTTCGACTCTGTACTTAAGGTGCCATCTGCCAATACTGATCAGCGCATTTACTCCAGAACGACCTGGTTTGAGTTTCGGTATCACAGGATAGGTTATGCTACTGACACAGATGTGCTACAATCAAAGAATGTGGTAACGCTCTCGAAAGGTTAGACTCTCGAGTTTCCTATATATACATGAAAGTGAGGTATCCGTCTAATAAAATGTCTACTCATTTAATTCCGTGACCACTGAACAAAACAGTCCCATCTGCTGGATAGGCTTCTCGGGAGTTAAGATCTTCGGCACAAAGATTGACTCTATGAGAATAGGTAACGTTCTACAGCGGTATGAAACCATATTTTAATATTCAAACCACGAATTATTGTGTTGATTGCCCATACTTATCAGCTGAGGTACTCCTTGATTGTCTGATTTTACTCCTGGAACCCCAGGACATGTGAAGTTATTGATTTAGCTGTTCGGCTCAAAACGAAGGTGCTCAGGTTCCCGATCGGTCAGACGCTCATCCTTCCAAAACATACAGGAAGTTATGGTGCCCATCGCTAAAATGAATATTACTTGGCTTCTCCGAACACGAAGTTATACTATCTGTACGGCGTGTTATCTTCTCGGAAGGTAAGGCCTTCGGAAAAAAGTTTATTTCAAAACCAGTTCGTAACGTTCTACAACGGTTTAACTCGGAACATTAATATTTATGCATTTAAATAGGGTGTATGATGCCAATACTGCACAGCAGATTGTCTTCCGCCATACCTAATTTGACTCTCTGAATCACATGATAGGTGGAGCAATTGACTTATCTTTTCGACTCTCATAGGGAGTCGTATCGTTCTGGGCAGGATTCACAATCGACTTCGTAATTCATACATTAAGCTAAGATGTCCTTCACTGAACTGAATACAAATATCTTTCTCCGAACACGAACATAATCTCTCGATGAAGCCGGTGAGGTTTTCGGAAGGTGCGGCCCTCGGTAAAGCGTTTGACTCTTGACTCGTAAAGTTCTACAAAAGTTTGGCTCTTTACCTTAATATTCATACCGTAAATTAAGATGTCCGTTGCCAGTAGTATAAACCGGCTTGACTACCGGAAAGCTTGTTTGACCTTAAGAATATCAGGATAGTTGAAGCTATTGATCTTGAACTTCGGCTCTCGAGGAGAGTGGTAACGTTGTAGAACGATTTCACGTACGCTCTTCTTATTGGTGCATGAAATTATGCATGTCATTAAAATGCGTACAAATTTGTCTGCTTGGACAAGTAACTATTAAATCGATCCAGCGAGTTACGTTCTCGGAAGGTAAGGACTTCGGCAAAATGAGTGGCTCTATACAAATAGACAATGATCTCAGACAGATTGAAACTCGACTTTAAAGTCCGTACCGTTAATTATGGTATCAGATGTCTATATGATTCAGCGGTTTTATTCCCGCAATGACGGGTTTGACTCTCGAAATGTTAGGACACCTGAAGCTACTGAACTAGCTGTTCGACACTCAAAGAAAGTGGTGACCCTCTCGAACGGTTTGACATTAGGTCTTGTAGTTCATAGATGCAATTAATGTCACTGAAATGAGTGACTTATTTCTTTCTCTGACCACGAAGTTAAACTCCCGACACAGCGTGTTAGTTTTTCCGGGGATAAGGTCTTCTGTAAAACGTTTGACTTTATAGCAATTAGTAACGATCTACACCGGTTTATCGGTCTGCTTTAATATGCAAACCATGAACTGTGATGTCTATTTCCAATACAGTTCAGCGCATTTACCCCAGGAATAGGTGGATTGACTCTCGGAATCACAGGGTTGGTGGAGCTATTTACTAATTCGTTCAACTCTCCATGAGCATGGTAACGTTCTCGAACGGTTTTACACTCGATCTTCCAATTCATGCACGTTATTACCATGCCCATCGGTAGAGTAAATACCAATTTGTTTCACTTAGCACGAAGCGGGGCACTCTCTGCAGCCGGTTATCTTCTCGGAACGTCAGGTAATCTGTAAAGAGAATGACTTTGTACCAACCTGTAATTTTCGCTGGCGGTTTGACTCTCTACCTTAATATGTATATCGTGAATTAAGGTGTCTGCTGCCAATACTGTTATACTGCTTTACTCTTGGATTACCAGGTTTGACCCTACGGAATCACAGGATTGGCTGAAGCCATCGAAACACAAACAAGGCGGTAACATTCAGGCATGCTTTGACACTAGATCATCTAATTCATACATGAAATTATGGTGCCCGATACTAAATTGTGTACTAATGTGTGTCTCTGATCACGAATTTATACAGTCGACACAGCGGATTAGAGACACGGAGGGTAACGTCTTTGGTAAAAAGTTTGACTCAACACTCAAAACGCGAAGTAAAGTGTCCATTGCCAACAGAATACAGAGGACTTACTCCTGGAATACCTGGCTTGACCCTCGGAATCGCAGCATATGTGAAGTTATTGACCTAGATGTTCGAAACTCAATGAGGGTGGTAACGTTCCAGTTTCGTTTTATCACCGATATTCTAATTCATTAATGAATTTATGGTGCAGTTACTAAAATATATACTAATGTGTTTCCCTGAACACGATGTAACACTCTTGATACGGCGGCATAACTTCTCTGGCGGTAATGTTTTCGGTAAAAGGAATAATTTTATACGATACGGTTATGTTTTTCAATGGTTTGACTCACTGCATTAATAATTATGCCGTGAATTATTGGCTCAATTGCCAATACTCTTCAGCGGATCTCCTCCCGGATTATATGATTTGACTCTCTGAATCACAGGATAGGTGGAGCTATTGACGTAGCTTTTCGACTCTCACAGAACGTGGTAACGTTACCGACCGGTCTGACCCTCGATCTTCTTATTCAAAAAGGAATTATGGTCCCTGTAACTAAAAGGTTTACTGGTGTGATTCCCTAAACACGTAGTTATACTCTCGATACGGCGGGTTACATTCTCGGAAGGTAAGGGCGTCGGTGAAAAGTTTGAAACAATACTAATTCTTAACATTCTAGAAAGGCTTGAATCTGGTCTTTAGTATTTATACCATGAAATACCGTGTATGATGCCAATACTGTACAGCGGATTTACTCCCGGAACACCCGGTATGACTCTCGGAATCACTGGTTATGCGAAGCTACTAACATAGCTGTTCGAATGTCATAGAAGTTTGTATTGGTCTCGAACGGTTTGGACTTCGATCTTCTAATTCCTACATGAAATTAGGATGCCATCACTATAATGTATACTAGTGTGACTCTCTAAACACGAAGTTATGCTCTTGATACAGTGGGTTAGTTTTGCGGAGGGTAAGGTTTTCGGTAAAACGTTTGACTTATCAGCAATTGGTATCGTTCTACAGCCGCTGGATGTTGCTCTTTAATATTCATACCTTGCACTGCGGCGACTATTGCCAATACTGACTCTCGGAATCACAGGATTGGTGATGCTATTGACTTAACTGTTCGACTCTAAGAGGAGGTGGTAACAATCATCGAACGGTTAGACATTCGATATTCTAAATCATACATGACATAAGGTTGCCCGTCACTAATGTGTATACTAATTTGCTTCTCTGAGCACGAAGCTATACGCACTATGCTGCGTGTTATCTTCTCGGAAGGTAAGGCTTTCGGCCAAAAGTTTGATTCTATACCAATTCGTAACGTTCTATGACGGTTTCACTCGGGACACTAATGTTTGTACCGTTAAATAAGGTATATGATGCCAATACTTCACAGCCTGTTGACCCCTGGAATACCAGGCTTGACTCTCGGAATCTCAAGTATATGTAAGGCAAATGACTCAGCCGTTCGACTCTCAAAGAATGTGGCAACTATCTCCAACCGTTTGACACTCGCTCTTCTAATTCATATTTTTAAATTAGGTGTGCTTCTGCTATAGTGTCTACATATTTGTTTTCGTGAGAACTAAGCGTGACACTGGCTACACCTCGTTAGGTCCTAGGACGGTTGTTTATTCGGTAAAAAGAGTGACTCTATACCGAATGGTAATGTTCCGCGACGAATTGGCCTTCTGCTTTTAATTCAAACCGAGAATTAGTGTGTCTAATGCTAAAGGTACTAGCGGATTTATTCCTGGAATACCCGTTGTGTATCTCGGAATTGCAGGATCGGTGAAGCTATTGCCATAGCGTTTCGACTGTCAAGGATGGTGGTTCCTTTCTGTGACGGTTAGACTCTCGATTTTGATATTTATACATGACGATGTGGTGCTCTTCTGCTAACATGTCTACTAATTTGTTTCCGTGATCATTAAGCAAGACACACGCTATAGCGGGTTCAGTTTTCGGATGGTAAGGTATTCGGTATAAAGAATGACATCGTATGAATTTTTATTTACCTTCACCGGTTTGCCTCTCGAGCTTCTTATATATACCGGGAATTAAGTTGTCCTTTGTGAATGCTGTTCTCCCCGCTTACTTCCGGAATACATGGCTTGGCCTCCGGTATCACAGGATATGTGAAGCTATTGATTAAGCGCTTCGTCTCCCGCAGGAGGTGGCAACGTTCTCGTGCGGTTTGATACTCGGTCATCTAATTCGTGCATGAAAGTAAGGTGCCCGTCACAAGAACGAAGAATAATTTCTTTTTCTGAGCATGAAGTTATACTCTTTTTGCGGCGGGTTAGCTACTCCGAGTGTAAGGCCATCTCCTTTTCCGAATACCATTCCTTCAAAAGCCTAACAACTAACAATTTCGCAGGACAGTTAGCAGACGAACGCCACATGTTTGAGTATAAATCTCAACATAGATGGTCAAACAGTTCGAAGACATTCCTACATTCTGTGAAGGACGAACAGCTATGTCTATAGCTTCATCTGCTCTGAGATTCCGAGAGTCAAGCCTGGTATTCCAGTTGTAAATCCGCTGTTCAGTATTGGCAGAAGTCGCCATATTCCACCATATAATTATTATAATATAGAGTGAAGCCGTTGGAGAGCATTACCAATTTGTAAAACGTCAAAATCTTCACTGGATATCTTACCTTCCGGGAATCGAACCCGCTCGCTATATCGATGGCAGAACATCGTGTTCAGAGAAACAAATTAGAGTGCATTTTGGAGGCGGGCCCCATAATTTCAGGTATGAATTAGAATTACGAGGGAGAAATCGTTTGAGAACGTTTCCACCATCTTTGAGTTTCGAACGGCTATGTCAATAGCTTCGCCTACCCTGTAATTTCATAAGTCAAATCAGGGATACCGGGAGTTAATTCGCTGTACAGTATTGGCAATAGGCACAGCAATTTACGGTATGAATATTAAAGTAGGAGGACAATCCACCGGATATCATTACCAGTTCATGTGGAGACATTCTTTTTACCAAATACATATCCTTCCTAGAATCTACCCCTCTGTTGCGAGGGTCATGCTAAGTGCGCACGGAAACAAATTAGCAAACATTATGGCATAAGTACACCTTATTTTCATATAAGAATGGGAAGATCCAGATGCAAACCTTTCCTGAAAGCTACCACCTTCATTCAGAATCTCACATCTATTAAAATAGCTTCACCTATCCTGCGATTCCGAGAGTCACACCAGGTATATCAGGATTAAATCCGCTGTACAGTAATGGCAATGGATACTTGAATTCGCATTGTGTATATTAAAGTAGAGGCTCAAATCGTTTAAGAACGGTATCAATTGGTTTAAAGTCATACTATTGATCGCAAACCTTACATTCCGAGATCATAAGCCGTAGTCCCGTGGGTATGACTTCGTGCTCAGAGCATCAAATAATTAAACATTTTAGTGGCGGGACCTTAATTTTACTATGAATAAGTAGATCGAGAGTCAATCCGTTCGAGGAAGTTACCACCTTCTCTGTGATTCGAACAGGTATGTCTATAGCTACATATATCATGTAATTCCGAAAGTCAAACGAGATATTTCGTATGTAAATGCGCTAAAAAATATTGGCAATAGAAATCGTAATTTGCTGATTAAACTATATACATAGAGCGTCACATCGTTTAAGAACATTACCAATTCCTGCAAAGTCAAACATTTTTCAGAAAGCATTACCGCCAGAGGAGCTAACCCGCAGTATCGAGAGTATAACTTCGTGTTCAGAGAAACACATTACTATATATTTTAGTGCCGGCACTGTAATTTCATGTATGAGTTAGAAGATCGATCGCCAGAACGTTCGAGAACGGTACAACCCTCTTTGAGAATCGAACCGATTAGTAAATAGCTCCACAAATCCGTGATTTAGACAGTAAAACAGCGTGTTCCTGGAGTAAATACACTGAACAGTATTGGCAATAGACGCC
>NIJG01001513.1:5943-23590 GCA_002201625.1 Euglossa dilemma
TACTCCCGGAATACCTGCATTGACTTTCGAAATTGCAGGATACGTAAACCATTGACTTAGCCGTTCGTCTCGCACAGAAGCTGGTAACGTTCCTGATCGGTTTGATCCTCGACTTTCTGATTCATACATGCAGATACGGTGCCCATCACCGAAATGAAGACTAATTTCTTTCTCTGGACACGATCTTATACTCTCGATGAAGTCGGTGATGTTCGCCGAAGGATAGGCTTTCGGTAAAACGGTTGACTTTATACAAATTGGCAACGCACTCAAACCGTCTGACGCCCTATTTTAACATTCAAACCGTAAACTGAGGTAAATCTGGGGATCTCAGGATGAATAAGGCTATTGACTTCGCCGTTCCATTCCAAAGAAGGTGGTAGCGTTCCTGAACGGTTTGACTTTCAATTTTCCTATTCATATATGAAAGTAGTGCTTCCGTCTGCGAAAATGTCTACTAATTTGCTTTCCTGAAAACTATGATAGACACTCGGTGCAGCGGGATTTGTTCTCGGAAGGTAATGTATTGGAAAAAGAGAATTACTTTGTTTTAAATGGTAATGTTGACCGGTGGTTAGACTCCATGTATGAATTACACGATCGAGTGCCAGACCTTTCGAAAACGTTATTACATTCCTTCAAATCGACCGGCGAAGGCAGTAGCTTCACCTATCGCGTGACTCCGCGAGTCAAGCCAGGTATTCCGGGAGTAAATCGTCTGAACAGTATTGGCTATAGGCACCTTATGTCACGGTTTTAATATTAAAGTAGTGCGTCACTCCGATTGCGAACTTTGCCAATTTGAATGAAGCCAAACGTTTTACTGCAGACATTACCCTCCGAATTCGCTGCATCGAGAGCATAACATCGTGTTCAGGGACGCAAATTAGTGAACATTTTAGTGACCGGAAACTTTATCTCATGTATGAGTAAGAAGATCGAGTGTCATGGCGTTTTAGAATGTTACCACCTTTTTATAGAGTCGCCCAGCTAAGTCTATATTATCACCCATACTGCGAATACAATAGTCAAACCTGCTATATAAGGTGTAAATCCGGTGTACAGTAATAGAAATAGTTTCTATATTATAGTAGAACGTCAAACCGTTCGAGAACATTACCAATTGGTATAAAGTCCAAATCCTTACCGGATACATTACCTGTCGGGAACATAACCAGCTCTATAGTGGGAAAAAGATCGTCTTTAGAGAAACCAAATAGTATACACTTTAGTGACGGGCACCTTAGTTTCACATATAAATTAGAAGATTGAGTGTCAAACCGTTCCAGAACTTCAACACCTTCTACAAGCATCGAACTGCTGTGTCATTAATTTCGCCTAACCTTGTGACTCCGAGAGGCAATTCTGGTATTCCAGTTGCAAATCCACTTACAGAATTGGCATTAGACAGCTTAATACACGGAATGGAAACTAAAGAAAAGACTCAAACCGTTGGAGAACATAACCAAATGGTATAATGTCAATCTCCTAACCGGATACCTCAGCTTTCGAGAAACTAATCCGCTCTAGCGAGTGCCATGCTTAGTGTTCACGGAAACAAATTATTAGGCATTATAGCAGAAGCATACCTTATTTTCTTGTATGAACGGAATAATTGAGTGTCAAACACTTGGAGAACGCTGCCACCTTCTTTGAAAGTGGAACAGCTGAGACAATAGCTTCAACCATCCAGATTCCTAGAGCTATACCAGGTATTCCTAGAGTGAATCCGCTGAACAGTATTGGCCATAGCCACATCAGATCGCTGTATGAATATTAATGTAGAGACTCAAACCGTCTACGAGCATTAACAATTGCAATAAAGTCAAACGTTTTACAGGAGACCTCACCTTCCGCGAACGTCAGCGGTTTCATCGAGAGTACAAGTTCCTGTTCAGGGAAACTAATTAGGACACACTTTAGTGACAGCACATTATCTTTCGTGTATGAATCAGAATATCGATCCTCAAACCGTTCGAGAACGTGAGCACCATCTCTGATAGCCTAGCTTCTAGGTCAGTAACTTCACCTGTCCCGTGATTACGATAATCAAAAGAGGAATACCGGGAGTAAAATCTCTGAAAATTGTTTGCAACAGGCACAATAAATCACGGTATGAATATCAAAGTAGTGTGTCAATCTGTTTAAGAACGTTACGAATTGCTATAAAGACAAACACTTTACAGATGCCGTTTCCTGCGCAGAAAGTATTCCGCCGTGTCGAGAGTATAACTTCATGATCAGGGAAGGAAATTAGTCTTCATTTCAGTGACGGGCGCTTTAACTTCATGTATGAATTAGAAAATTGAATGTCAAACTTTTCGAGAACGTTAACGCCATCAGCGAGACACGAAAGGCTAAGTCAATTGCTTCACATATCCTCTAACTCTGAAAGTCAAACCAGATTTTTCGGTAGTAAATGCGCTGTACAGTATGGGCAAAAGGCACCTTAATTAACGGTTTTAATAGTAAAGTCGTCGGAGAGCAATAGCAATTCGAGTTAATTCATTCGTGTTTCCGAATACAGTTCCATCCGAGGACCTGATCCGCTGTAGCGAGTGTCCTGCTTAATGTTTGCGGAAACAAATTAGAAGAGATTTTAGCCGTCGGACAACACATATTTGTGTATAAATATCAGAATCGGGAGGCAATGCGATCGAGAACGTTACAAACTTCTTTGAGATTCGTATGACTATGTTATTGACCTCACATATCCTATGAATCCGACAGACATATCAGATGCTCCGGGAGCAACTGCGCTGTACGGTGTTTGCAATAGACACCTTCGTTCACGGTTAGCATATAAAAGTTGAGCGTCAAATACATTATGAGCGTATCCAATTGGTATAAAGTTAAACTTTTTACCGATGGGCCTACCTTCCGACAAGCTAACACGCTGTATCGACGGTATTACTTCGTGTTCAGAGAAGCAAATTAGCATACATTTTAGTGACGGGACCCATAAATTCATGTATGAATTAGAATACTGGTGGTGAAACCGATCTAGAACGTTACCACCTTCATTGAATGACGAACGGCTAAGTCAATAGCATCACCTATACTATGATTCCGAGAGTGAAACTAGATAATCCGTAAGTAAATACTCTGAATCGTGTTGGTAGGAGACACCTTAATTCACGGTTCGAATATTAAGGTAGAGGTTCAAACCGTTGTAGAATATTATCAATTGCTATAGAGCCATTCTTTTTACCGAATCGATTACCCTCCTTGAACATAAACGCTTTAGCGAATGTCATTCCTAATGATCACAAAAACAAATTAGTAGACATGATAAGAGACTGGCACAACATTTTCATGTATAAATTGCAAAATGGGTAGTAAAACCGTTAGAAGACGATACCACCTTCTTTGGGAGTCGAGCGGCTAATTCAATATCCTAACGTATCCTGTGATTCCGAGAGTCAAACCAGGTATACTGGGAGTAAGTTCGCTGTACAGTATCGGCATTAGTACCCATCTTCTCGGTATAAATATTAACGTACAGGGTCACACATTTGTACAGCGTTACCTGTAGGTATAGTGACTACCTTTTCACAGAAGACAATAGACACCTTAATTCACGATTTGAATATTAAACTAGTGCGCCGAACCATTTGAGAACGATACCAATTCGAATGGAGTCAAACATCTTACCGAAAGCCTAACCTGCCGTGAATCTGTCACTCTGTATCGAGAGAATAACATCGTGTTCAGTGGATCAAATTACTTCAAAATTTAACGACGGGCACCTGAATCTCACGAATAATTTCGAAGGACGACGGTCAAACCTTTCAAGAACGTTACCACCCTCTTTGATGTTCGAACGGCTAAGTCAATAGCTTCACATAGCCCGTGAATGCGAAAGTCATAGCAGGCAATCCGGGTGTAAATCGCTGAAGAGTGTTGGCAATTGACACTTTAATTCACGGTTTGGATGTTAAAATGCGGCGTCAAACAAGTTGAGAACGCTGCCAATTGTGATAAAGTCAACGTTCAACCGAAGAACTTACCTTCCACGAATCTCACCAGCGTCATCGACAGTGTAACTTCGTGTGCGAGAAAGATATTAGTAATCACTTCAGAGACTGGCGTCTTAATTCCATATATGAATTAGAAGAACGAGGGTGAAACAGTACGAGAACGTTGCCACTTTCTGTGAGAGACGAGCGACTAAGAGAAAAGCTTCACCTATACTGTGGTTGGGAAGGCAAACCAACTATTCCAGGAGTAAATCCGTTGATCAGTATTGGCAAGTGACACCTCAATTCACGGTCCGAATATAAACGTATAGCATCTAACTGTTTTAGAACGTTGCCAATTCCTATAAATTCCAACGTTTTACCGAGGACCTTACCCTCTGAAAAAATAACGCGCTGTATCTAGAGCATATTGTCGTGTTCAGAGTGATGAACTAGTATACATTTTAGTGAGGGGCACATTAATTTCATGTATGAATTAGAAGCTCGGGGGTCAAACCATCGGGGATCGTTACCACATTCTGTGAGAGACGAGCGACTAAGAGAATAGCTTCAACTATCCTGTGATTGGGAGAGGTATACCAGCAATTCCGGGAGGAAATCCGCTGATCAGTATTGGCAATTGACATCTTAATGCACGGTCCGAATACTAACGTATACCGTCGGAACGTTATAGAGCGATGCCAATTGCTATAAAGTCAAACACTTTACCGATGGCCTTACCCTCGGAGATGCAAACCCGCCGTTTCGAAAGTGTAACTACATGTGCAGGGAAAGAAATTAGTCTTCATTTCAGTGGCGAGCGCCATCACTTCGAATCTCAAAGACGATGGTAACGTTCTCGATCGGATTGTCCCTTGATTTTGTAATTCACACATAAACTATGGTGCCCATCACTAAAATGTATACAAATGTGTTTCCGTCAGCACGAAATTATACACTCGTTACGGCGGGTTAGCTTCTCGGAAGGGACGGCTTTAGGTAGAAAGTTTGACTTTATAACAATAGGAAACGTTCTGCAACAGTATGACGGTCTGCTTTAATATTCATACCGTGAATTATGGTGTTTATTGCCAGTACTGCACAGTGTATTTAATTCTGTGGTACCTGGTTTGACTCTCGAAATCACTGGATAGGCGAACAAATTGACTTAGCCGTTCGTCTCTCAGCGAACGTGATAAAGCTCCGCAACGCTTAGACCCTCCATCTCCTAATTCGTACATGAAGTTATGGTGCCAGGTATTTAAAAGTATAATAATTTGTTTCCCTGGGCCCCGTGATATACTTTCGATGCAGCGTGGTGTAGTACTCGGGAGGTAAGGCCTTCTGTAAAATGTATCCCTATCCGAATAGGTATCGATCTACAACTGTTTGACCCTTTGCGTTAGTATTGATACTGTGAATTAAGTGTATTGCTAACACTGGTTAGCGGATTAACTTTCGGCATCCTTCGTTTGACTCTCGATAGCGCAGGACAGGTGGAGCTGCAGTCTTGGCCGTTCGACTCTTATAGAAGGTGGTAACGTTCTCGTGATATTTGACGCTTGAACTTCTTAGCCATACACGAAGAAGAGGTACCCGTCACTGAAATGTATACTAAACTGCTTCTCTAAACATGAAGTTATACAATCGATGCAGCGGGTGATGTTCCCGGAAAGGTATACCTTCAGTAAAAATTTGACCGTATAGCAATAGATATCGTTCTACAACGGTTTTACTCTGTACATTAATGTTCATGCCGTGAATGAAGGTGTCTATTGCCAATACTGTGCTGTGCAATTAATACGGAATACCTGTTCTGACTCTCCGTAACTCAGGATATGTGAAGCTATTCACTTACCTGTTCGAATCTCAAAGAGTGTGGTAACGTGCCCGAACTGCTCGACCCTCGTTCTACTAATTCATACATGAAATTAAGGTACCACCACTAAAATGTACGTTAATTCGACACACTGAACACCAGGTTATACTCTTGATAGAGCGGGTTGGTTCTTCGGATGGGTAAGGCCATCAGTAACTCGTTTGACTTTATACAATTTGATAACGCTTTCATACGGCTTGACGCTCTATGTTAATATTCATTCAGTGAATTATGGTGTTTATTGCTAATACTGATCTGCGGATTAACTCCTGGAATAGCTGGTTTTGCTTTAGGAATCAGAGGATTGGTGATGCACTTGACACCGCCATTCGGTTCACAAAGAAGGTGGTAGCGTTCCCGAACCGTATGACAGTAGATGTTTCTATTCGTACATGAATATAGGGCTTCTGTATGCTAAATATCTACCAATTTTATAAGTGAACATTAAGAAACACACTCGGTGCAGCGTGTTAGGTTCTCGGAAGGTAAGGTAATTGGTAAAAAGTTCGACTTTATAAAAGTTTGACTCTCGAAATCACAGGAGAAGTGATGCTAGGTACTTAACTGTGCGACGCTCAAAGATGCTGTTAACGTTCTGGAAGAGTTTACCACTTGTTTGTCTAATTCACACATGAAATTCTGGTTCCCGTCACAAAACACTATACTGATTTGTTTCTATGGACACGAAGTAATAGTCTAGATACAGCGGGTAAGGTTCACGCAGTGTGTGGCCTTTACTAAAATGTTTGACACTATATCAATATGCAATTTTCTACAACGGTTTGACCTTGTACGATAATATTTATATCGCGATTGACACTCTACAATAGTACTCAAACAGTGAACTAAGGTGTCTTTTGCTAATACTGTTCAGCCGATTTACTCCCGGTATACCTGGCTTGTCGCTCAGAATCCCTGGATAGGTGAAGCTGTTAAAGTAGCCGTTCCATTATCTAACGAGGTGGTAACGTTCTCGACCGGTCTGAATGTCGAACTTCTAACTCATGCGTGAAGTTATCGTGCCAGTCACTTAAATGAACACTAATTTCTTGCTCTGATAACGGAGTTATTCCAACAATACAGCTGGATAGGCTTTCGGAATGTATGGTGTCCAGTAAAACTATGGAATTTATACAAATTGGCCACGCACTCGAACCGTTTGACGCTCTATAATAATATTCAACCGGCGAATTGAGGTGTCTATTGCCAATATTGCACAGCAGATTTACGCCCGGAATACCAGCTTATACTCATGCTATCACAGGTTAGATGAAGTTATTGACATAGCCGTTCGCCTCTCACAGAAGGTGGTTTGACAATTTGACACTCGATCTTCTTGTTCATACATGCAATAAAAGTGCCCGTCACTAAAATTTATACTAATTCGTATCTCTGAACTCGTAGTTATGCTAAGGATACAGCGGGTTAGGTTCGCGGAAAGTAAATGCCCTCGGTGTAAGGTTTCAGTGTAAAATTTTATGCATACCGTTATTTAATATTATGATAATTCGATATATTACAAAATTCTAACTTTTTAATTAAAAAAATTTTATTTCATTGTTAAAGTTCCTTTTGAATTAGTTGAGCTTACGTTTGTTCCAGTATTTTGTTAAACTTGTCATTTTATAATATTGCCTGTATACGTACCAACCCAGCCGGAATCGACCAACAAGACGACTGCCGAGGTTTTGTAGTTGTATACGGCAAGTCGTAGCGTCACAACTGTATGATTTCAGTTAATCCCTTAACCTTGGTTTTGTACCATATACATTCTGTCGCAGTTTCTTTATTTATTTGTAAATACTGTAATTTACTGTTATTATATTTTCGATCACCTTCGAATTTTTCAATTGATATATAAAAAAATTGTATTTCTTGGTAAAAGTGTTCGTGGAATTAGCTAAGTTTAAGTTTATGACAATATTTTGATAAGCTTGTTATTTTATATGATTGTCTGTATGCACACCTACGATTCCGGAGCGACAGGGCTGCCGTACGCACCTGGAAGACCAGTCCAGCCGTGTCACTCCGGAAACGTAAGTACATTTACAGAAAATCATATAAAATAGCAGCAAGTTTAACAGAATAATGTGATTAAGGTGCACTCAACTGAAAACGAAAGCACTTATACTTAGAAGTTCAATTTCTTAAAATGAAGACAGAAAATTTCGAAGGAAATCGAAAATAACATAGCAGTAAATGACAGATTGCATAAACAAATTGAAAACAGGGGAAAACATGCATACGGTAAAAAATGAAGGTTAATGAAATTAACGTGGATCATCCAGTAGTGTCGCTCCGATATGTCGAAAGCACCACCAAGGTACTAACTCCATCCCAGTAGTATCGGAAGCGTAGGTACGTAGACAGGCCCTCGTATAAAATAACAGTAAGTTTAACAAAATAATGTCATAAACGTACAGTCAACTGTTTGTAACGACTGTTTTAATAAGGTAAACAATATTATAAACTAAAAATTAATAATTATGAAAAGGATGGAAAATATCATAACAGTAAATTACAGTATGTATAAATAAATGGAAAACTGGGAAAAATTGCATACGGTACGAAATCAAGGATAATGAAATTAACGAAGATCATCCAGTAGTGCAACTCCGAACTGCCGTACGCAGATGCCAGACATCGCCAGCGCTGCAGTTCTGACAGCGTACGTACGTATAGAGACAATCGTAGAAAAAAACAAAAAGATTGACAAAATATAGTCGTAAACGCATACTCAACAATTTCCAAACACAGTTCTACTAAGAGATACAGGTTCATAAAATAAAAATAAAAAGTTATGACAAAGAAATCGCAATAACCATGACACTAAATTACAGTACTTGTAAATAAATAGAAAACTGCGAAAGAATGCATACGGAAAATATTGTGCTTAAAGAAATGAACAAAGAAAATCCAGTAGCGCCGCTCCGTTCTGTCGTACGCAACACCAAGGCCACGCAAGTACTGCCCGTCCTACAGCGTAGGTTCTCTTGCAGGCAAAAATATAAAATAGAGAAATGTAAAAGAAGAGTAAGTTTAACAAAATAGTGTGATAAACATACACTCATGTAATTCCAAGGACACTTTTACAATGAAATACAATCTTTTAAACTAAGAATTGAAAATTTCGAAGAAAATCGAAAATATAATAACATTAAATAACAGTAAGTATAAATAGAAGGACAACAAGAAAAAAATGCATACGGTACGAAATCAAGGCTGAAGACATTACCGAAGACAATCCAGTAGTAAGGTTCCGATCTGACGTACGCAACTGCAAGACAACTCTAGCCGTGTCGCTCCGGAAACGTGGGTTCGCACATAGGCAGTCATGTAAAGCAACAATGTGTTTAACAAAATAATATCATAATCATACACTCAACTAATTCCATGGACAATTTTACTAAGGGATACAATTTTTTAGAACACAAATTGGAAATTTTCAGAAAAATCGCAAATATCAAAGCAATAAATTATAGGATGTAGAAAGGAATAGAAATCTGGGAAGGAATTGCGTACTGTGCAACGTCTAGATTACGAATATTAAAGGAAACCATCCAGTAGTGTCCTTCCGATGTACCGTATGCAACTACAAGTCCATTCCGGTCGTGTCACAACTGTGAGCTGATACGGATAGAGTACCGAATCGCGACAATCCGTCTTGTCATTCCGGCAGCATAGGTACGTATTGACACAATCATATCATGTAGCATCAAGCATTTCAAGATATGGTCATAAACGTAGACTCAACTAATTCCAAAGGCGCTCTTAATAAAAAATCGAATTTTTAAAATTTGTAAATAAAAATTGAGAAAAGAATCGAAGAAATCACAGCAATAAATTACTCTACGTAGAAATATATAGAAACCTGGGAGGAAATGCAAATGGTACATGTTGAAAGTGAAAGAAATGAAAGTGGACCATCAGTTAGCGTTGCTCCGATATACCATAGGCAACTACAAGTCCACTCCAGCCGTGTCGCTCTGACAACGCAAGTACATATAGAGACAATCATATAAAGTAACAAACAATTTAAGAAGATAT
The DNA here is from genome assembly GCA_002201625.1 of Euglossa dilemma. Taxonomy (NCBI): domain Eukaryota; kingdom Metazoa; phylum Arthropoda; class Insecta; order Hymenoptera; family Apidae; genus Euglossa; species Euglossa dilemma. The sequence continues at coordinate 15,829 of NIJG01001513.1, forward strand.
TGCCATAAACGTACACTCAACTAGCTCCAAAGACAATTTTTCTAAGAAATTCAACTTCTTCAATTAAAAACTGAATTTTCGATAAAAATCGGAACATTCATGACAGTAAATTACAGAATGTGTAAATAAATTGAAAAAGTTTGAAAAGATGGATACGGTTCAAAATCGTGGTTAATGATGATATCGAGAACATGCTGTACGCCGCTCCGATCTGTAGTACGCAACTTCATGTATGAATAAGAAGATCGAATGTTACACCGTTCGACACCGTTACCACCTTCATTGGGAGTCGCACAGCTATGGCAATATCTTCACGTATCCTGTGATTCCGAGAGTCACACACTTAACACTTCGGGTAGAGTTTGAATCTATAGAATTAGATAACGTTCTACAACGGTATGACGGTCTGCTTCATTATTTATCATTTATTGGCCGGAACCACAGGATGCGTGAAGCATTTGACTTAGCCGTTCTACTCTCAAAGAAGGTGGAATCGCTCTCCAGCGGATTGTCTCCTGATTTTGTAATTCATACTTGAATCTATGGTAGTATTAAAATGCATACATATGTGTTTCTCTCGACACGAAGTTATATTATCTATACGGCAGGATAACTTTACGCAAGGGAAGGCTTTCGGTAACAGGTGTGCCACTATGGGAGTAGGTAATATTCTTCATCAGTTTGACGATCAGCTTTAGAATTCATACCGCGAATTAAGATGTCCGCTGCCAGTACTGTACAGTTGATTCTCTCGCTGAATACCTTGTTTGACCTTTGGAATAACAGGGTAGGTGCAGCTATTGATCTAGAGGTACGGCTCTCGAATGAGGTGGCAACGTTGTAGAATGATTTGACGGTCGCTTTTCTGATTCATGCATGAAATTAAGGTGTACGTCACTAAACTGCGTACTAATTTGATTCCTTGGGGACGAAATTATTATCTCCATACAGTGAGATGTGTTCTCGGAAGGTAAGGCCTTCGGTAAAAATAGTGATTCTATACCAATTGAAAATGATCTCCGACAGATTGACTCTCTACTTTAATGTTGCTACCGTGAATTATGATGTCAATTGCCTATATAATTTAGCGATTATATTCCCGCAATGATGTTTGACTCTCGTCATCACGGGAATGGTGAATCTATTGACATCGACGTTCGATTCTCAAGGAAGGTGGTATCGTTCTCAAACGTTTTAATGCTCAATCTTCTACCTCATACATAAAATTAAGGCGCCAGGGCCTAACATGTAAACAGATTTGATCCTCTCAGCATCTTATCATACTCTCGATACAGCGCGTTTGGATTTCGCAGGGCATGATCGTCAGTAAAACGTTTAACTTTATAGCAACTGGTAACGCTCTCAAACGGTTTCACACTCTACGTTAATATTCAAACTTTGAATTAAGTTGTCCGTTACCAATACTGTACTGCAGATAGACTCCCGGAATACCTGGATTTGCACACGGAATCACAGGATAGTTGAAGATATTGACTTAGCCTTTCGCCTTACTCGAACGGTTTGACCCCCGATCTTCTAACTTATATATGAAAAAACGCTGAGCTTCGGCTGTTATGTCTAGTAATTTGTTTCCTTGGGCACTAAGCATGACACTCGCAACATCGGGTTTTCTTCTAGGAAGGTAATGTATTCGCTAGAAGGAATGACTCTGTCGATGTTCAATCCGTTCGCGTACGTTGCCACCTGCTTTGAGAGTCGAACGGCTAAGTCAATAGCCTCATCTATCCTGTTTTTTCGAGAGTCGAACCAAGTATTCCGGGAGTAATTGCCCTGTACAGTATAGCCAATAGACACCTTAATTCACGGTTTGAATGTTAAAGCAGTCCGACAAACCGCAGCAGAACGTTACCTATTTTTAAAGAGACTAACATTTACCGAATGCTTACCGCCCGCGAAGCTTGCCCCCCGAATCAAGAGTGTAACTTCGTGCTCAGGATATCGAATATGTAACCATCATAGTTACGGGGGCCTTAATTTCATCATGAATAAGAAGATCGAGGGTAAATCAGTTCGTGAATCTTACCACAATCTATGATATTCGAAGAGCTAAGATCAATTGCGTCACAATTCCTGTGTTTCCGAGAGACAGAACAGGTATTCCCGGAGAAAATCCGCTGAACAGTATTGGCAATGGACACGCTTCTCCGCGGTATCAATATTAAAATAGAGCGTCACCCAGTCTGGGATCGTTACGAGTGGCTATAATGTCAAACGTTTTACAGAAAACCATACGGTCCGAAAAGCTATCCCGCCGTATCGAGAGTAAATCTTCGTGCTCAGAGAAGGAAATTACTATACATTTTAGTGAAGGGCACCAAAATTTCTTGTATGAATTACATCATCGCGGGATGAACCTTTCGAGAACGGTACCACATTCCTTAAAATCGAACGGATAAGATAATAGTTTCACCCATCCAGTGATTCCGAAAGTCAAAGCAGGTATTCGGGTAGTAAATTCCCTGTACATTATTGGAAATAAGCACATTAATTTTGGGACTGAATATTAAAGCTAGGCGTCAAACCGCTGTAGGGCGATACATATTGGTGTAGAGTGAAACTTCTTACAGAAACCTTACCTCCCGTGTACAAGTTCCGCCGTTTCGATAGTATAATTTCGTGTTTGGACAAAGACAGTGCTATTCATTTTAGTGACGGACACCATAATTTCATGTAGGAATTATAAGATTGCCGGTCAAAGCGTTACAGAACGATACCGTATTCGTTGCGAGCGGCATAGCTACGGCAAGAGCATTATATATCGTGTGATTGCGAAAGTCCAACATCACATTCCTGGAGTAAATCCGCTGAACAGTGGTGGCAAATACACCTTAGTTCACGGTTCGAATATTAATTTAGGGCGTAAAACCGTTGTAGAACGTTACCTATTCGTATAGAGTCAAACATTTTCCGGAATATCTTAGCCTCCGAAAAACTAACCGGCTCTATCGAGAGTATAACTTCGTGTTCAGTGAAAGAAATTACTATACCTTTTAGTGAAGGGCACCTCAATTTCTTGTAAAAACTGCAATATCGCGGGATGAGCCTTTCGAGAAGGTTGCCACCTTCTGTGAGAGACGAACACCTAAGTCACTAGCTACACCCATCCAGTGACTGTGAGAGTCAAACGAGATATACCGGGAGTAAATGCACTGTACAGTATTGGCAATAGATACCTTAATTCGCGGAATAAGGACTAAAATGGGGCACAGCACATTGTGAGAGCTTTACTAATTATTTAATGGTCAAACATTTTACCGAATGCCTCATCGTCCGCGAAGGTAACCCACCGTACCGAGAGTCAAGCTACGAGTTTAGAGATGACAATAATATACATTTTAGTGACGGGGACTGTAATTTCAATATGAATAATATGATCGAGGGACAAGTCGTTCGAGAACGTTTCCACATTCAGTGAGAGACGAACGGCTAAATTAATAACATCAACTGTCCAATGATTCGGAGGGTCAAACGAGGTTCTCCGGGATTAAATGCCCCCTACACTATCCGGCCATAGACACCATTGTTCAACGTATGTATACTAAGGTAGACCTTCAAACCGTTAATGAATGTTACCTAATCGGATAGAGTCAAACCTCTTACCGAAGGTCTAACATTCCAAGAAGATAACCCGCAGTATCGAGAACATAATTTCGTTTCCATTCAAACCAATAAGTACACATTTCAGTGACGGGCACCGTAATTTCAGGCATGATTTGAAAGATCGAGAGTCCAACCGCTCGTGAACGTTGCAACCTTCTGAAAGGGACGATCGGGTACGTCAATATTTCCACGTATCCTCCGATTGAGAGAGTCAAACCAGATATTCAGCGACTAAATCTGCTGTACAATGTTGGCGTTATACGCCCTACCTCCAGGTATGAATAATGAAGTACAAAGTGAAACCGTTGTCGAACATAAAGAATTGGCATAGAGTCAAACGTTTTACCGAAGACCTTACCTTCCGATACCCTAACCTGCTGTATCTATTGTCCAAATTCGTGTACAAGCAAACAACCTATTATTCTGTTTCGTGGCGGGCACCTCCTTTTCGTGTATGAATAAGTATATCGATATGCATGCGGATCCAGAACGTTACAATTTTCTGTTAGATTCGCACAACTAAGTCAATAGCCTCACCTGTCCTGTGATTCCCAGAGTCATACCAGGTATACCTGGAGTAAATCCGCTTAATGGTAATGGCAATAGACACCTTAATCTCGGTTTGAATATTAGAGTAGTAGGTCAATCCTTCGAAGAACGTTGCCAAATGGTATAAATTCAAACTTTTTACCGGATACCATGTCTTCCAGGAACCTAACCAGTTGCAGGGAGTGCCATGCTTAGTGACCACGGAATCAAGTTAGTAGACATTTTAAAGAGATGGGCACCTTATTTTCATGTGTGAATAGAATAATCAAGAGACAAGACGTTCAAGAATGTTTCCACCATCTGTGAGAGGCGAACAGCTAAGTCAGTAGTTTCACTTATCCGGTGATTCCAAGAGTCAAACCAGGTAATCCGCGAACAAATGCACTGTACAGTATTTGCAATAAATACTTAAAATCACGATTTGAATAATAGAGCAGGCCGTCAAACCGTTGTAGATCATTACCTATCCGTGTAGGGTTATACTTCCTACAGAATGCCTTAACCTCCGAAAAACTATTCCGCTGTATTGAGAGCATAACACCGTGTTCAGAGGTACGAAATAGTACACATTTAAGTTACAGGCACCTTAATTTCATGAATGAATAGGAACATCGAGAGTAAAACTATTCAGAAACGTGACCACCGTCTTTGAGATTCATACGACTATGTCAGTAGCCTCACCTATCCTGTGATTCCGAGTGCCAAACCAGGTATTCCGGGACTCAATCCACAGTGCAGTATAGCCGATGGACATGTTAATTCACCGTATGAATATTAAAGTAGGGCTTCAAACCTTAGTAGAACGTTACGTATTGGCATAGTGTCAAACCTTTGCAGAAGGCCTTAACATCCTAAACCATAACCCGGTGTAGAGAGTGTCTTGCTTAGTGTTCATGGAAACAAGAGAGTAGACATTTTAGCAGAAACACACCTTATTTTTAGGTAGGACTTGCAAAATCGAGAGTCAAACATTATGTGATAGTTACCACCTTCTTCGAGACGAGAACGGCTGAGACAATATCTTCACCTTTTCGTGTGATTTCGATAGTTAAATCTGGTATTACAGGAATAAATCTGCAGAAAAGTATTGGAAATGGACACCATAATTCATGATTTGAATATAAAAGCAGACAGCCAAACGGTTATAGAAAGTTACCTATAGGATTAGAGTCAAACATTTTGCCGATAGCACAACCATCGGAGATGATATCCCGCCGTATCGAGCGTATAATTTCGTGTTCATAGGAACAAATTAGTAAACACTTTTGTGACGGGCACATTAATTTCACTATGAACACGAAGATCGAGTGTCAGGCCACTCGAGAACGTTGTCACCTTCTGTGGGAGACGAACGGCTATGTCAATAGCTACACCCATCCTGTCATTTCGAGAGACAAACCAGGTATTCCGAGAGTAAATCCGATGAATAGTTTTGCAATAAACACCTCCATACACGGTATGAATATTAAAGTAAAGTGTCAAACCGTTGGAGAATATTACCAATTGTTAAAAAGTCATTCTTGTTCCCGAATACGTTGCCTTCCGGGATTCAAACATGATGTAGGGAATATTTTTCTTGGTATTCATGGAAACAAATTAGTCGAAATTTTAGGAGACGGACACTTTATTTTCATTATCGAATAGTAAAGTCGAGAGTCAAGCCGTTCGAGATCATTACCTCGTTATTTGTGTACCGTAGGGTTTCGTCAATAGTATCAACTGTCCTGTGATTCCGAAAGTCAAGCCTGGTATTCCAGTTGTTAATCCGCTGTCCATTATTGGTAATAGCCATCATACTCCGCGATATAAATATTAAAATATAGGGAAAAAATGTTGGAGAACATTAACAATTTTGAAAATGTCAAACTTTTCTCCGAATATCCTACCCTCCGGCAATCGAAACCGCTTGCTATATCGATGGTAGAACATCGTGATCAGAGACACAAATTAGTATGCATTTTAGTGACGAGATCAATAGCTTCAACTATACTGTAATTCCAAGAGCGCAACCAGGTATGCCGGGAAAAAATCCGCTTAGTAGTATAGGCATTAGACACCACATTTCACGGCATAAATATTAAAGTACAGAGCCAATCCGTTTGAGAACGTTACCAATTGGAATAATGTGAAACGTTGTATTGTATCCCTTCCCCTTCGAAGCCTACCACTTTATATAAAGAGTATATCTTGGTGTTCTGGGGAAGAAATTTGAATGCATTTTAGTGACGGGCACCCTATGTCCATGTATGAATGAGAAGATGGATGTGTCAAACCGTTTGACAACGTTACAACCTTCAATCAGAGGCGAACGGCCAAGTCGACAGTTTCACCTATTCCAAGATTCCAAGTGTCCTATGAGACATTCCGGGTGTAAACCCGCTGAATAGTTTTGCAATAGACACTTTAATTATCGGTATGAATATTAAAGTAAAGAGTCAAACCATCTGGGAAAATTAGCTATTCGTATAAAGTTATTCAACTTACCGAATACCTTACCTTAAGAAAAACTAACCCGCTGTAGCCAGTGTCTTACTTATTGTTCATGGAAACAAATCTGTAGACATAATAGTAGAAGCACACCCGATTTTCATGTATGAACAGAATTATCGATAGTCAAATGGTTTGTGAAGTATCCTATCTTCTTTTGGAGTCGAACGGTTGATTCAATAGCTTCACCTACCCTGCTATTCCGATAGGCAAACCAGGTATGCCGGAAATCAGTCCGCTGTACACTACTAGCAAAGGAAACCTTAATTCACGTTTTGCATACTAAAGTAGAGCTTGGAGCCGTATGAGAACGTTACCAGTTGGTATAATGTCAAACGTTTTACTAATTGCCATACCTTACCGAGAAGTTAACCTGCTGCTGCAAGCGGGTTGCTTAGTGTAACCGGAAACAAGCCAGTATTCATTGTAGTGATTGGCGCCATAATTTCATGTATGGGTGCGAATATCGAGAGGCAAACCATACCAGGACGTTACTACCTTCTTTGAGAATGCCACACATAAGACAATTGCTTCACCTATGCTAGTGATTCGGAGAGTCACACCAGGTGTATCAGGTGTAAATGCGCTGTACAGTGCTGGCAATAGACACCTCAATTCACGGTTTGAATATTAAAGCAGAGCATTAGACCCCTGTAGAGCTTTACCTGTTCGTATAGACTCAAACCCTTTACACGAAGACCGTACCTTCCATGAAGTTAACCCGCTGTGTCTTGAGCATAACATGGTGCTAAGAGAAGCAACATTGTATGCATCTTAGTGCCAGATGCATTAACATCTTGCTGGAATTAGAAGATCGATTGTCAAACCGTTCGAGAACGTTACTACCCTTTTTCAGATTCGAACGGATAAGTCAATAGCTTCAACTGTCCCTATATTCCGAGAGTCAATACAGGAAATTCCGGGAGTAAGTACGCCGAACTTTATAGGCAATTGACACCTTAATTCACGGTTTGAATATTAAAATAGAGGGACAAACCGTTTGTGAACGTTACCAATTGCTATAAAGTGAAACGCTTTACCGAAGTCCTTCCTCTCCGAGAAAATAACCCGCAGTATCGAGAGTGCAACTTCGTGTTCAGAGAAA
>NIJG01001520.1:5058-22596 GCA_002201625.1 Euglossa dilemma
GCTCCGATCTAGCGAACGCAACTACAAAACCAATCCAGCCATGCCGTACAGGACTCGTAGGTAAGCATATAGACAATCATATAATGGAACAACAAGCTTGACAGAAAATTGTCATATATGTACACTCAACTTTTTCCAAAGACACGGTTACCAAGAATTACAAATCTCTAATCAAAAATTTATAATTATGACAAATCGAACATACCATAACACTGAATTACAGCATATGAAATATAATACATGACTATCAAAAAATTAATATTGTACAATATTAAGGTTAAAATTATATACAAAGAACATACAGCAGTGACGCACCGATCTAGCGAACGCTTCTACAAGACCGCAGCAGTCGTGCCGCACCGGAAAAGCTGATACGTATAGAGGCAATCCCATAAAATAAACAAAAACTTAACCGAATATTGTCATAAATGTACGCACAACTAATTCCAATGACATTTTTACTAAGAAATACAATTTTTAAAAATTAAGATTTATAATTTCGGAGAAAATACAAAATTTCATAAGAGCAAACTACAGAACGTATATACAAGTGGGAAACGTGGGAGAAATGGATAGGGTTCATAACCATTGTTGCACGAAAAAACGAAGACCATCCAGTATACCGCTCCGATCTACCGAACGCAGCCACGAGGCCTCTCCAGTCGTGTCGCACAGGAAGCTTAGGTACCTACAAAAACAATCATAAAAAATAACAATAAAATTAACAAGATTACGTCATAAACGGACTCTCAACTAATTCCAAGGACACTACTCCAAGGAAATGCAATCTTTTAAATTGAACATTAATAATTACGTAAAAAATTGGAAATATCATAACAGTTAATTACAGTATGTATAAGTAAATGGAGAACTGGAAAAAGATGCGTGCGGTACAATATCAAGGTTGGAGAAATTAACGCAGACCATGCAGTAGAGTCGCCCAGACCAGCCGTACGTAGCTACAAACAAGACCTCGCCAGACGTGTCGAAGGATAAAGTCGAAGGATAAAGGATTAATGGAATTCTGAAGTCACTTTTACTGAAAAAAATACAATTCTTTAAAATATAAATTGAAAATTCAGGTCTAAATCGAAAATATCATAACATTAAACTACAGTGTGTGTAAATAACTGGGAAAATTGGGGCAAAGTGAACACGGCTCAAAGTTACCGTTAACGAAATCAACGAAGACCATCCAGTATACCGCTCCGATCTGCCGTACGCAAGAACAGGACCGCTGCAGCTGTGTCTCTCCGGAAGCGTAGGTACGTATACAATCAATCATATAAAAAAACAAAGAATTTAGCATAATATTATCATGTATGTATATATAAATAATTCCAAAGGCAGGTTTAATAGGGAATACGATATTTGAATCTAAAAATTGAGAATTGTGAAGGAACTCTAGAATATGAAAGCAGAAAATTACAGCATGTATGTATATATGTATGGAGAACTGGAAAAAAATGCAAGCGGTACAATATCAAAGTAAAAGGTATTGAAGAAGTCCATGCAGTATTTCCGCTCCGTTCAGCCGTGCGCTACAACAAGTCTTCGCAGACGTGTCGCTCAAACAGCGAAGAACCGTATGCAGACAACCATATAAAATAGCAATCAGTTTAACAAAAAGATGTCATGAACGTGCACTCAACCATTTCCAAAGATACTTGTATTCAGAAATAAAATTTTTTCAACAAAGAATTGACAAATTCGAAAAAGATTGTAATTACCGTAACAGTAAATTGCAATATTAGTATATAAATATAAAAATGAGAAAGAATTGCATGCGGTTCAAAATCATGTCTTCAGAAATTAACGGTGACCATACAGTAGTGTTGCACGATCTGCTGCACCATCATTCACTGTTCGTTGTAGAACTTTATCCATTCGTATACAGTCTAATTCTTTACCGTAGGCCGTTCCTTCCGAGAAGCTAACCCTCTATATTGAGGATTTTACTTCGTGTTCCGAGAAGCAAATTAGTAGACATTTTAGTGACGGGCACCCTCATTTCGTGTATGGATTAAAAGATAGGGAGGCAGACTGATGATGGACATTAGCGCCCCCTTTGAGAGTCGAAAGGCCATGTGAATAACGTCACCTATCCCGTGATTCCAAGAGTCAATCCAGGAAAACCGAGAAGTAATTCCGCTAAACAGTACTCGGAGTAGACACCTTAATTCGCAGTCTGATTATTAACATAGAGCGTCAAACTGTTTGAGAGGGTTACCATTTGGTATAATGTCAATCGTTTAAGCAACGACCTTACCCTCTGAGAAACTAACCCGCTGCATCGAGAGTATACCTTCGTGATCAGAGTTACAAATTAGTTTATATTCAAATGGCGGGCTCCTTAATTTCAGGTATGAATAAGAAGCTCGAGCGTCAAACCTTTGGAGAACGATACCAATTGGTATACAGTCAAAAGCTTCACCGAAGACCTTACCCTGCGAAACCCTAGCCCGCTGTATCGAGTGTATAGCAGCGTGTTCAAAGTAACGAAGTAGGAAACATTTTAGTGACGGTCACCTTAATTTCATGTATAAAACAGAAGATCGAGTGTGCAAAAGTTACCATCATCTTTGAAGTTCGAACGGCTAAGTTTATAGCTTCACTTATCCTATGATTCCGAGAATCAATCCTGGTCTTCTGGGAGTAAATACGCTATACTGTACTGGCAATAGACACCTTAGATCACGGTATGAAAAATAACGTTCACATTCACACCATATTAGATCGATAAATATTTGTATGTAGTCCAACCTTTTACCGAATGCCTTACCCTTCGAGTCCCTATCCCGCTCCTTCGAGAGTGTATTTTCGTGATCAGAGGAACAAATTAGTAGACACATTCTTGTCAGGCATCTGAACATAAGATATGAGATAGAAGATCGAGGGACATAATGTTTGAGAACTTTGCCACCTTCTTTGTCGGTCAATGGGCAAAGTCACCAGCTTCTCCTATCCTGTCATTACGAGAGTCAAGCCTGGTATTCCAGCAGTATATCCGCTGCACAGTATTGGCAATGGAAACGTTAATTCACGATATGAGTATTATAGTAGAGTGTTAAACTGTTTGAAAACGTTTCGCATTGGTATAATGTCATATTCCATATCGGAATCCCTATCATCGGTGGACATGACCAGCTGTATCGTGGGTATAAATTCTTGTTCAGAGCAACAAATTAGTAGACATTTTAGCGGACGGACGGCTTAACTAGGAGATCTACTGCCAATCCGTTCGAGAACGTTATCACCTTCGTTGATGAGGGTCGCACAGCTAAGCCAATAGCATCACGTATACTGCGATTCCAAGAGGCAGACCAGGTACTCCGGGAGTAAATCCGCTGAACAGTATTTGGAATAGACACCATAAATCTTAGTGTGAATATTAAAATAGAACGACACACCCTTTGAGAAGGTTACCAATTATTATAAAGTCAGACGTTTTACTGAAGGCGCTACCTGCCGCGAAAACCACCCACCTCATCGAGAATATAACTTCGTGTTCAGAGAAAGATGATAGTATCCATTTCAGTGGCGGGCACTTTGACTTCATGTATCAATTTGAAGATCGAGCCTTAAACCGCTCGACAGGGTTGCCACCTTCCGTGAGAGACGAACGGCTAAGTCAATAGCGTCTCCTGTCCTGTGATTCTGTTGTCAAACCAGGGATACCGAGAGTAAATCCGCTGATCAGTTTTGGCAATATACAGCTTACTTCACGGTATTAATAATGAAGCACATCATCAAACCGTTGTAAAGGTTTACCTATTGACATACTGTCAAATACTTTACCGAAGACCATACCTTGCAAGAAGCTAATTCGCTATATTGAGAGTATGACTTCGTCATACGCTCAGCGGATTTACTCATGTAATACGTGGTTTGACTCTCGGAGTCACAAGTTAGCTGAAGCTACTGACCTGCCCGTTCGACTCTCAATGAACCTGTTGTTTTAGCAGTTCCAATCTCAATGAAGGTGGCCACGTTCTCGAACCGTTTGACCCCGGATTGTCGAATTCACACCTGATACTAAGGTGCTCGTCACTAAAATATAGACGAACTTGCTTCTCTGAACACGAAGTTATACTTCCTATACTGTGGGTTATCGGCCCCAAAGGTATGGCATTCGGTAAAAAGTTTGAAATTATGCGAATTGGTAACGCTCTCAAACGGTTTGACGCTCTACTTTAGCATTCAAATCGTGACTCCTAAAGAACGTGGTAATGTTCTGGAACGTTTTGATCCTCGATCTTCTATGTCGTACAGGAAATTATAGTGCCAGTCGCTAAAATGTATACTAATGTGTTTCTCTGAACAAGAAGTTGCACTCTCGATATCGCGGGTTATCTTCGCGGAAGATAAGGTATCCGGAAGGGAGGTGGACGTTATAGCAATTGGTAACGGTCTCAAGCGGTTTGACTCTGCACTTTATTATTCATACCGTGAATTAAGGCGTCCATTGCTAATACTCTTCAGCGCATTTACTTCCGGAAAGTCTCGTTTCACTTTCTGACTCACAGATGATATGAAGATATTGACTTGCCCGTTCGAATCTCAAAGAGTGTGGCAACGTTCTAGAACGGTTTGACCCACGTTCTCCTGAGTCGTGCATGAAATTAATGTGCCCGTCTCAGAATATGGAGATAAATTTCGTTCTCTGGACACGAAGTGGCGGGTTAGCTCCTCCATAGGTAACGACATCGGCAAGGTGTTTGACTTTACGACCAATTGGCAGTGCTGTCAAATGATCGACGCTTTACTTTTCTATTCAAACCGTGAAACATGGTGTCGATTGCCAAAACTTTTTCAAAGTATTTACTCCAGCAATACCTGGTTTGAATCTCCGAATAACTGGATAGATGAAGCTACTGACTTTGCAGATCGTCTCTCACAGAAGATGGCAACGTTCTCGAACGCTTTGACCATCGATATTATTATTCATACATGAAAAAATGGTGCCCGTCACTAAAATGTATACTGAAGTGTTTCTCTAAACACTAAGTTATACTCTCGATACGGCGGGCTAACTTCTCCGGTGGCAAGGCTACGTGTATTGTGTTTGACTTCATAGCAATATGTATCGTTCTACAACGGTATGACGGTATGCATTAGTATTGCAACCGTGAATTAATATGTCTATTAGCAATACTGTTAGGCGGATTTACTCCTGGAATACCTGGTTTTACTCTGGGAATCACAGGATTGGCGAAGATATGGACCTAGCCGTTCCACTCTCAAAGAAGGTGGTCACGATCCCGAACCCTTCGACACTCAACCTTCTAATTGATACATGAAGTTATGGTACCACTCAGTAAAGTGTGTACTAGTTGGCTTCTCTCAACGCGAACTTATACTCACCATGCGGCGAGCTATGCTTGCGGACTGTAAGGCCATCAAGAAAAAGTTCGACTTTATACCAACTGGAAACGTTCTAAAACGGTTTGTCGCTCTTCTGTAATATTGATACCGTGGAGTATGGTGCCTATTGCCAAGACTGTTCTGCGGATTCACTCCCGGAATACCTGATTTGAATCTCAAACTCACAGGAGAGGTGAAGCTATTGACTTAGCCGTTCGAACCTCATATATCGTGGTAACGGTCTCGAACCGTCTGACACCCGATCTTCCCATTCATACATGAAATTAATGCGCGCGTCACTAAAGTGAATGCTAATTCCCCCACTGAACACGATGTAATACCCTCGATGAAGAGGGTGAGGTTCGCCGAAAGTAATGTCTTCGGTAAAACGATTGACTCATAGCAATTGTTAACGTCCTCAGACGGTTTGACGCTATACTTTAATATCCAAACCATGAAATAAGGTGTCTACTGCCAATACAGTACAACTGATTAAGTACCAGGATACCTGGTTAGGCACTAGGAATCGCAGGAAGCATGTACCTGTTGACTTAACCGTTCGATTCCGAAAGAAGGTGGAAACGTGCTCATGCGGTTTGACCCTGGACCTTCTAACCCATTCATTAAATTAAGGCACCCCTCACTGAAATGAATACTACTTTCTTTCCCGGAACACAAAGTTATACCCTCGATATAGCAGGCTAGGTTCTGGGTATGGTATCCTGTAACGAGTATGACGATATACCAATTGGTAAAGCTCTTCTGCTGTTCGACTATGTTCTTTATTATTCACCCCGCGAGGTAAGGTGTCTATTGCCAATATTGTTCAACACGTTTACTCCTTGTATGCCTGGATTGACTATCGGAATAACTGGGTCGGTGAAGCTATTGACTTGCAGTACGACTCTAAAACGAGGTGTTAAGCTTCTCGAACAGCTTCACTCTCAATTCTGCTATTCATACGTGAAACTGAGGTGTCTATCTGCGGAAATGTCTACGCATTTGAGTCCGTGAAAACTAAGATAGACACTCGTTGCAGCGAGATAGGTTCTCGGAAGGTAATGTATTGCTTAAGAAGAATTACTTTGTCTTAACTGATAATTTTGTTCGGGGGTTTGACTCCATCTATGAATTACACGATCGAGTGCCAAACATTACGAAAACGTTACTACATTACTTAATCTCGAACGACTAAGACATTATCTTCACCTACCGTGTGATTCCGCGAGTCAAGCCAGGTATTCCGGTAGTAAATAATCTGAACAGTATTGGCAATTGACGCCTCAAATAACGATTTCAATATTACAAAATTGCGTCGCACCGTTTCAAATCGGTACCTATTAGTATGGAGTCCTTCTTTATACTGAATACATTACCTTCGTAGAACATATCTCGCTGTAGCGTATGTCATGCTTCGTGCCATCGGAAGCAAATTAGTAGATATTTTAGCAGGCAGACACCTTATTTTCATGTATGAATAGAATAATAGGGAGTCAAACCGATAAAAAAACGTTCCCACCTTCGTAGGGAGTCGAACGGCTCAGTCTATAGCTGCACCTATTCTGTGACTCTGAGAGTCACACCAGATGTTCCGGGAGTATATCCGCCGATCAGTATTTCGTAGTAGACACCATATTTCACAGTTTGGATATTAAAATAGACCGCCAAACCGTGTGAGAACGTTACCAGCTTCTGTGAGAGAAGAACTGCTATGAACATAGCTTCACATATCCTGTAATTCAAACAGTCAAACAAGATATGACGGGAGTAAATCACCTGTATAGTATTCGCAGTAGATACCTCAATTCCCGGAGTGAATATTAAAATAGAACGTCGCACCGTTTGAGAGCGTTACCAATTGGTTTAAAGTCAGTGTTTTATCGACGGCCTTACGTTCCGCGAACCTCTCCAGCTTCAATGAGAGTATAACTATGTGTGGGGAGAAAGAAATTAGTCTTCATTTCAGTTACATATCCTTAACTTCATGCATGAATTAGCAAATCGAGTGTCAAACTTTTCGAGATCGTTAGCACCATCAGCGAGACACGAAAGGCTATGTCAACCGCTTCACATATCCTCTGATCCCGAAAGTCAAACAAGATTTTTCTGTAGCAAATGCGCTGTACAGCATGGGCAATAGACACGCTATTGCACGGTGTAAATATTAAGATACACAGTCAAACCGTGCTAGCACGATACCTATTGGTATAACGAAAAAAGATTTACCGTAGACCTTACCCTACAAGAACATCACCTTCTGCATCGAGAGTATAACTTGGTGATCAGTGATACACAGTAGTATATATTTTAGTGGCAGGCACCTTAATTTCATATATGAATTAGAAGATCAGGTGTCAAACCGTTCGGGATCGTTAGTATCAACTTAGAAAATCGAACGGCTGAGTCAATAGGTTCACTTATCCTTCGATTCTGAGAGTCAAAACAGGTATTCCGGGAATATATCCGCCGTATATTGTAGGTAATGGACGCCTTAATTCACGGTTTGGATATTGCAATGGAGCATCAAACCGATTAGAACGCTACAAATTTGTATAAAGTCAAACGTCCTACCGACATGGTTAACTTTCGCGAATCTCAGCGGCATGTTCGAGAGTACAACTTCAAGTTCAGAAGAAGGAATTAAAATAAATTTTAGTGACACTCACACTAATTTCATGTACGTATTGGAATATCGAGGATGTTACCGCCTTCACTGAGAGACGAACAGCTAAGTCAGTAGTTTCATCTATCCAGTGATTTCGAGTGTAAAACAAGGTATTCCATGTGTAAATCCGCGGAACAGTATTAGCAAAAGATACCTTAATTCGCGGAGTGAATACTGAAACAGAGCGGCACTCCTTTTGAGAACGTTGCCACTTCCTGTGAGAGACGAACGCCTACGCCAATACCTTCACCACTCCTGTGATTCCGAGAATCAAACTTGCTACTCCGGGAATAAATCCGCCGTACAGTATTGGTCTTAGATACCATATATCACGGTACTGATATTAATATTCATAGGCAAACGGTAGTAGACCGTTACCTGCTATATCGAGACAAACATTGTCCGAAGGTCTTACCATCCTAGTAGCTAACCAGCTGTATAGAGGGTGTGGCTTTGTGTTTAGAGAAGCAAGTCATTATTAATTTGTGTGACAGGCACCATAATTTCATGTATTATTTAGAAGATCGAGGGTCCAACCGTTCGAGCACGTTACCACTTTCTTTGAGAGACGAACGGCTAAGTCCATAGCTTGACGTATTCCAATATTCTAAGAGTCAAACCATCTATTCCCGGACTTAATGTTACAAATTTGATATCTTGAACGCTGAGCAAGACAGTTGCTGCAGCGGGTTGAGCTTCTCGGAAGGTAAGGTCTTGGATAAAAAGAATGACTCTATACCAAATGATAATGATCTCCGACAGTATGACTCCCTACTTCGATGTTCATACCATGATTTATCGTGTCAATTGCCTATCTAGTTCAGCGAATTAACTCCGAAATGACTTGTTTGCATCTCGCAATGGCAGGATATGTGAAGCTATTGCCGTAGCTGTGCGACTCCTAATGATGGTGGTAACGTTGTCGAACCGTGTAGCTTTCGATCTTCTTATTCATACATGAAGTTGCGTACGTCAGATCAGAACCGCACAACTGGATTTTCTTCGGTAATCTCTTCAGCCCTGATTTCGTACCGTATGCATTTTTTTCTAGTTTTCAATTTATTTACATTTACTGTTATTTACTGTTATGATATTTTCCATCCTCTTCATAATTATCAATTTTTAGTTTAAAATATTGTTTACCTTCGTAAAGCAGTTGTTACAAACAGTTGATTGATCGTTTATGACATTATTTTGTTAATCTTACTGTTATTTTATACGAGGGCCTGTCTACGTACCTACGCTACCGATACTACAGGGATGGAGTTATCTCGTTGGTGCGTTCTACATATCGGAGCGGCACTACTGGATGATCGACGTTAATTTCATTTACCTTCACTTTTTAAGCGCAGGCATGTTTTCCCCTGTTTACAATTTGTTTATGCAATCTGTCATTCACTGTTATGTCATTTTCGATTTCTTTCGATATTTTCAATCTTCATTTTAAGAAATTGGAATTCTATGTATTATTGCTTTTGTTTTCAGTTGTGTGTACCTTAATCACATTATTCTGTTAAACTTGCTGTTGTTTGATATGATTGTCTGTAAATGTACTTACGTTTCCAGAGTGACACGGCTGGACTGGTCTTGCAGGTGCGTACAGCATATCGGAGCGACACTGCTGGATGGTATTCGATAATGTTTTTAACCTTGATATTGTACAGTAATGACTTTTTTCCAGTTTTTCATTTAATTGTATATACTGTAACTTACTGCTATGACATTTTCACTTCTCCTGAAAAATACATTTTCTAAAATAAAAAATTGGAGGATTTGAATAAGAACAGAAATATCATAACAGTAGATAGCAGAATGTAGAAATAAATAGTGAATATCGAAAGAATGTATTCGGCATAATAACATGGTTAGAGAAATTAACGAAGATAATACCGTAGACATTACCTTCTCACAGAAGATTGCATTGTTCTGGCGTAGATTGATCCTCGATCTTCTAATTCATACATGAAGTTAAGGTGCTCGACACTGAAATGAAGACAAATTTCCAGTTCGTAAGACGACGTAATACTATAGATGAAGCTGGTAAGGTTCGCGGATGGTTGGACCTGGTGTAAAACGTTTTACTGTATACCAATTGGCAGCGTTCTCAACTTGTGTGACGCCGTATTTTAATATGAAAACCGCGAATCAAGATGTAAGTTGCCAACACTCGTCAGCGATTTACATCTGGATTTCCTGATATTACTCTCGGAATCGCAGGATACGATAGGCTATTGTATTAGCCGTTCGACGCCCATAGAAGGTGGTATCGTCTTCTTACAGTTTGACAATCCATTTTGGAATTTATACATGAAAATGTGGTTCCCGTCTGTGGTTCCCGATTGAACTTCTCCTGTAGTATTCGTAGTGTGAACTAAGGTGTCTATTCCCATTACTGTTCATTCTCATGCGGCTTGGCCTTCGAACGACTAATTCGTGCATGAAATTAAGATGTCTGTCACTAAAAGGCATACTAATTTGTGTCTGTGAATACGTAGTTATATCCGCCATATAGCGAGCGGAAAACGTTCCCGGAAGGTATGAATACCTGGTTTGATCCTCGGAAACACAGGATAGGTGTAGCTATTTAATGGAAGTCCGAATCTCAGAAGGTGGCAACGTTCTCGCTAGCTTTGACACTCGGTCCTCCTATTCATTTATTAAAGTAAGGTGTCTGCCTGCTAAAATGCCTACTCGTTTCTTCCAGTGAAAACTAAGCAAGGCAATCGCTACAGCGCATTGGGTTCTTAGAAGGGAAAGTGCAGGGTAAAAGGAATGAGATTATACGAACTGGTAATGTTCTCTGACGGTTTGACTCACTACATTAATGTTCATACCGTGAATTAAGGTGTCAATGGCCAATACTACTGAGCCGATTTACTCCAGGAATATATTGTGTAACTCTCGGAAACACAGGATATGTGAAGCTATTGACTTACCGTCTCTCACAGGTGGTGGTAACGTTCTTGTACGGCTTGACCGTCGATCTTGTAATTCATACATGAAATTATGGTGCCCTTCACTGCAATGTATATTAATTTGTATCTCTGAATACGAAGTAATGCTCTACATGCATCGGGTTAGGTTCTCGGAGGGTAAGATTTTCTGTTAAACTTTTGACATTACCCCAATATGTAACGGTCTTCAAATGATTGACTCTGTACTTTAATATTCTAACCGTGGACTAAGGCGTCCAGAGCCAATAGCGTACAGCGGATAGACTCCCGGAATGCCTGGTTTGACTTTCGGAATCACATGATGGATGAAGCTACTGTCATATCCTTTTGAGCGTCGAAAAGAGTGGTAACGTTCTAGGACTGTTTGACCCTCTATCTTCAAATTGATACAAGAGCCAATAATGTCCGTCACAAAAATCTATTCTATTGTCTTTCTCTGAATTCGAAGTTATACTCTTGATACGGCGTGTTAGCTCCTCCGAAGGTAAAGCTTTCGGTAAAAGGTTTGTCTCTATACCAATGAGTAGAGTTTTACAACGTGTTGACGGTCGGCTTTAATATTCATACCTTGAATTACAGTGTCCATTGCCAATACTTTTCAGCGTATTTATGCCACGAATACCTGGTTTTATTCTCGGAATCATGGGACAGGTGAAGCCATTAACTCTGACGTTCGCTTCTCATGTAAGGTGGTAACGCTCTCGAATAGTTTTCCCCGCGATATTCTAATTTATACATGAAATTGAGGTGCCCGTCGCTAAAATGTAAATTAATTTGTTATTCGGTACACGATGTTATACTCCAGATACAACGGATTAGGCTTTCGGTGGGTGAGATCATCAGTAAGACGATTGACTATGTTCCTATTGGTACCGATCTCAAGCTTCCTGACGCTTTACTTTAAATTCAAACCGTGAAGTAAGGTATCTATTTCCAGTGCTGCACAGTGCATTTAATTCCGTAATACCTGGTTTGACTCTCGGAATCACTGGACATTGGAAGCTATTTACTTAGCCGATCGTCGCTCACAGAAGGTGCTATCTTTCGCGAAAGGTTTCACACTCAATCATCTAATTCATGCATGAAATTAAGGTGCTCGACAGTATATTTGACACTAGTTCTTACCTCTGAGGGCCGTGTTATGCTCCAGATAGAGCGGGTCAGTTTGTCGGATCTTAACGCATTCTGTATGATATTTAATCCTACAGGTATAGGTAGTGATCTACAAACGCTTGATGGCTGCTTTAATACTCAAACCGCGAATTAAGGTGTCTATTGCCAATACTGTTCAGCGGATTTTATCCCGGACTACATTGTTTGCCTCCCGAAATCAATGGAAACGTGTAAGCTACTCCTACCCCTTGATTCCGAGAGGCAATTCGAGTATTCTAGGAGTTAATGCGCTGAACGGTACGGGCAGTAGACATCTTGACTCACGGTATGAATATTAAAGAACAGAGTCAAACCGCTGGAGAACCTTTCCAATTACTATAACGTCATACTCCACACCGGGTACCTTACCTTTCGAGAAAATAACACGCTGTACCGCGGGCATAACTTCAGGTTCGGGGAAAGAAATTACTAGACATTTTACCAGCAGGACACCTTAATTCTATGTACGAATTAGAGGATCTAGGGTCAAACCGCTGGCGAAAGTTACCGCTCTCCTTGAGAGACGAACGGCTATGTCAATAGCTTGGCCTATTCCAAGATTCCAATAGTCAAACAATGTATTCCGGTAGTAAATTCGCGTTACAGTCTTGCAATAGACACAGTAATTCACGGTATGAATATTGAAGAAGAGAGTCAAGCAGACGGAGAACATTACCAATTCGTATTAAGACATTCTTGTCACAGAATACTGTACCGTACATGAATATATCACGCTTTAGCGACTGCCGTGCTTAATGTACACGGAAATAGATTAGTACATATATTATCAAGCGCACATGTAATTCTTATGTATGCGCAGCAAAATCGACAGTCAAGCCGTTTGAGAACGTTATCCCCTACTTTGGGAGTCGAACGGCGATGTCAATGGAATCACTCATCTTGCAAATCCTTGAGCTAAGCAAAGTATTCCTGGAGTAAATCCGCAGAGCAGTATTGGCCACTGACACCTTAATTTAGTGTATGAATATTAATGTATACAGTCATACCGTCGGCTAACATTACTGATTCGTATTAAGCCATTCCTCTTACCGAATACCTTACCATCCGAGAACATAACACGCTGCTGCGAGTGCCATGCTTAGTGCTCACGTATACAATTGAGTAGGCATTACAGCAGAAGCACACCTTATTTTCAAACATGAATTTCAAGATCGAGTGTCAAACCGTTCGAGACCGTTATCACCCTGTTTGAGATTCGGACGGCTAAGTCAATAGCTTCACCTATGCTGTGACTCCGAGTGTCATACCAGGTGTTCCGAGTGTAAATCCGCGGGGAAATATTGGCAATGGTAACCATAATTCACTGTTTGAATATAAATGTAGAACGTCATGCGCTTTGAGAGTGTTACCAATTGATATAAAATCAAACTTTTTACAGAAGACCATGCTCTTCGAAAGAATAATCCGCTCTGTCGATAGTATAACTGCGGTG
Source organism: Euglossa dilemma (assembly GCA_002201625.1). Taxonomy (NCBI): domain Eukaryota; kingdom Metazoa; phylum Arthropoda; class Insecta; order Hymenoptera; family Apidae; genus Euglossa; species Euglossa dilemma. The sequence continues at coordinate 18,647 of NIJG01001520.1, forward strand.
ATGAGACACACAAATTTATATACATTTTAGTGACGAGCACCTTAACTTCGTGTAGGAATAAGAAGATCTAGTGTCAAACCGTTCGAGATCGTTACCACATTCTGTGAGAAACGAACAGCTAAGTCAATAGCTACACCTATCCTGTGACTCCGTTAGAAATACCAGGTATTCCTAGACTAATCCGCTGAACAGTATTGGCAATAGAAAGCTTATTTCACCGTATGAAAATTGAAGCAGATCTCCAAACCATTGTAGAGCTTTGCCTATTCGTATACCGTCAAACGTTAAACAGAAGAGCTTTCCATCCGTGAAGTTAACCCGCTGTATCCAGAGTATAACAGCGTGTCCAGAGAATCAAGTTCGAATACATTTTAGTGACGGGCACATGAGTATCAAGAGTGAATTCGATGATCCAGGGTCAAACAGTTCGAGTACGTGACCAACATCCTTGATATTCGAACTGATAACACAATATCTTCTTTGAGAGTCGAACGGCCTAGGCAGTTGCTTCAACTATCCTGTCCTTTCGGGAGACAAACCAAGTATTCCGGGAGAACATCCTCTGAAGGGTATTGGCCATGCGCACCATAATTCACGGTACAAATATTAAGGCACTGAGTCAGTCCGCCGAAGATCATTATCAAGTAAAATGAAGTAATACTTTCTACACAATACCTTACCTTACGAGAACCTAACCCGCTCTAGCATGTGTCTGTCATAGTGTTCGCTGAAATAAATGTCTAGACTTTTCAGAGGACAGACACCTGAGTTTCACGTATGAATAGCAAAATCGAGAGTTATACCCTTCGAGAACGTTAGCACCTTCCTTGAGAGTCGAACAGCTAGGTCAATAGCTTCACATGTCCTGAGATTCCGACAGTCACACCAGGTAATATGGGAGTAAATATGCTGAACAGGATTGGAAATCGAGACCTCAATTCTCGGTTTAAATATTAATTTAGAGCGTCAAAGCGTTGTAGAACGATACCTATTCACGTTGAGTCAAACTTTTACCGATGGCCTTACCTTCTGAGAAGCAAATCCACTGTATCAAAAGTATAAGTCAGTCTGTTCAGAGAAGCAAGATAATATGCATTTTAGTAACGGCACCCTTAATTTCAAGTGAGAATTATAAGATCGAGTTCCAAACCCTTCGAGAACGTGATCAACGTCCTTGAGAGTAGAACGGCTAAGTCAATAGCATCACCTACATTGTGACAACGAGAGTTGAACTAATCATTCCGGTCCTAATTCCGCAGTTCAGGATTGGCAATAGGCGCCCTAATTCACCGTATTAATATAAAAGTACTGAGACAAACCGTTGTAGAACGCCACCTACTTGTACATGAACAAATTTTCTACCGAAGGCCCTGTCCTCCGAGAAACTAACCTGCTGTACCGAGAGCATAGCTTCGTGTTCAGAGAAGCAAATTTATACCCAACTTTGTCAGGGGCACCTTAGTTTCATGAAAGAATAAGAAGATCGAGGGCGACACTGTACGACAACGTCTACTACTACAACTACTATCTTCATTGAGGGTCGCATAACTAAGGCAATTTCTTCACCTATCGTGTAATACCGAGAGTCAAACCAGTCATTACAGGTGAAAATTCCCTGAACTAAATAGGCAATTGACACGATAATTCACGGTTTTGGTCTTAAAGAAGAAAGACAAACTGTCGGAGATCATTACCAATTGGTACAGAGCCATTCTACTTACGAGGGCCATACCTTTCGAGAACATAACCTGTTGTATCGATGGTATTACATCGTGTTCACAGGAACAAATTAGTAAACATTTTAGTGATGCGCACCTTAATTTCGTGTATAAATTAGGAGATCGAGGGTCATAACGATGCAGAACGTTATGACCTTCTGCGAGAGGCGAAAGGCTAACTCAATGCCTTCACCTATCCTGTGATTCTGGGAGGCTAACAAGGTATTGCGGGATTTAATCTGTTGTATTGAATTGGAAATGAACACCTTTATTCACGGCTTTAGTAGTAAAGTAGAGCGTTAAGCCGTTTAAGAACGATACCAATTGGTATAAATTGAAACGTTTTACTAAATGCATTACTGTTCGAGAAGCAAACCCGCCGTATGTAGCGTATAGCTACGTGTTCATGGTATCATACTAGTAAATATTTTAGTGACGGGGAATATAATTTCATTAAGAATAAGAAGATCGATGGTCAAGTCGGTAGAGGAAATACACGAGCTTCTGCGAGACACGAACGGCTAAGTTTATAGCTTCACATATCCTGTGATTTCGAAAGCTAAACCAGATATTCCGGGCGTAACTGCGCTGTACAGTATTGGCAATAGACATCCTCAATTCACGGTATGAATATTAAAATTCGGAGTCAAAACCTTGTAGAACGGTTCCTATCAGTATAGAGTCAAACTATATAGCGCAGGCCTAACTTTCCGAGATCGCATCCCGCTGTATCGAGAATATATCTTCGTGTCCAGAGAAACAAATTAGTATACATTTTACTGACGTCCACATTACGCTGAGGCATGAAATCGAAGATTGAGTGCCAAATCGTTCGAGATCGATACCCGCTACTTTTTATGTCGCACGGCTAAGTCAACAGCTTCATCAATCCTGTGATTCCGATAGTCAAATACCTTAATCCGCAGTTTGTATATTAAAGCAGAGCGTCAATCCGTTTGAGAACGTTACTAAGTGCTATAAAGTCAAATGCATTACCGACGGTCACACCTACCCCGAACCTCACCGGCATCATCGAAAGTATAATTTCGTGTTTAGAGAAAAGAAATAGTATTCTGTTCAGTGACGGGCACCTTAACGTCATGTATGAAATAGAACATCTTTGCTCAAACCGTTAGAGAACGTAACCACCGACTTTGAGAGTCGAAGGGATAAGTCTATACCTTAACCTGTCGTCTGATTCCGAGTGTCAAACCAGGTAATCCGAAAGTAAATCCGCTGAACAGTATTGGCAATAGACAACTTAGTTCATGGTTTGAATAGTAAAGTAGCACGTCAAACCGTTTGAGTGAATTACCATTTAGTATAAAGTCAAACACTTTACCGATGGCCTTACCTTCGGAGAAGCAATCCCACCGTATCGGGAGTACAACTTGTTGTTCAGAGGATGAAATTAGTAAACATTTTAGTGACGTAGTCCGAAATTTTATTATAAATAAGAGGAGCGGGTGTCACACCGTTCGGTGAAGATACCACATTCTTTGTGACTCGGACGGCTAAGTCAATAGCTTCATATATGCTGTGATTCCAAAGGTAAACGAGATATTTCGGGAATCAATGCGCTGCACAGTATTGGCAGTATACACCTTAATTCGCGGATGGGATATTAAAATAGAGCGTCACAGCATGTGGGAACGGTATCAATTCATATAACGTCTAACGTTCTTTTCGAAAGACTTACCTGTCGAGGAGCTAACCCGCCATATGGAGCCAGGATCGTAGTGTTTAGAGAAACACATTAGTACTCAATTTAGCGAGAGTACCTTAATTTTTAGTATAAATTAAAAGACCGGGGGTTAAACCGTACGGTAACGTCACCACCATCTTTGATCGACGAGCGGTTATTTCAACAGCTTCACATATTCCAAGATTCCAAGAGTCATCTGTGGTATTCCGGTAGTAAATCCGCTGACCCCCATTGCAATGGAAATCTTATTTCACAGTACGAATATTGATGTGGGTAGTCCAACCGTTGGGGAGAATTACCAGTTCGAATAATGTCATTCTTATTGCCGGATAACTTACCCACCGGGAACCTAACCCGCCGTAGGTAGTGTCTTGCTTAGTGTTCGCGGAAAGATATTAGTAGATTCCTTAGCAGAGGGAAACCTTGTTTTCGTATATGAGTTACAGAATCGAAAGTCAAATCGGTCTAGAACGTAACCACCTCCTTTGAGAGTGGCACAGCTACGTCAATACCTTCAACTGTCCTGA
>NIJG01001528.1:3109-17398 GCA_002201625.1 Euglossa dilemma
CGCGATAGGCTTTCGGTGGATGAGGCCATCAATAAGGCGTTTGACTATATATCAATTAGTAACGTTCTCAAAATTTTTAACTCCCTACTTTAAATTCAAACCGTGAATTAATTTGTCTATTTCCAGTACTGCATAGTGCATTTAATCCCGTAATAACTGGTTTGAACCTTGCACCCATAGAATAGACCAAGCTATTGACTTAGCTGTTCGGCACACAAAGATGGTGGTATTGTTCTCGCATGGTTTGACACTCGACCTTCTAATTCATACATGAATTGATGGGGTCCGTCACTAAAATGTATACTAATTTGACCTCTGAACACGAAGATATACTCTTCATTCAGCGGGTTCGCTTCTCAGAAGGTAAGGCATTTCTATGATGTCTGACACTATATAAATACGTAGCCTCCTACAAAGCTTTGACTCTGGACATTAATATTTATACCATGAAATAGGTTGTACGATGCCAATACCGTATGGCGGATTTACTCCCGGAATTCTTCCCTTGACCATCGGAATCACAGGATAGGAGAAGCTATTGACTTAGCCGTTCGAGTCGCAACAAATGTGGTAACGATCTCGAATGGTTTGAGCGTCGATCATCTAATTCATACATGAACATAAGGTGCTCGCTGCAGAAATGAATACTAATTTTTTTCTGTGACCACGATCATATATTTTTTATGACGACGGTGAGGTTCACGGAATGTATGGCCTTGAGTAACACGTTTTATATTATGCCAATTGGTAACGCCCTCAAATGGTTTCACGCTCTACTGAAATATTCAAACCGTGAATTAAGGCGTCTATTGCCATAACTCTTCAGCGGAATTACACCCAATATACCTTGTTTGACTGTCAGAACCACAGGATAGTTGAAGCAATTGACTCCGCCATTTGATCCTCAGAGAAGGTGGGAACGTTGTCGAACGGTAAGGCTCTCGATTTATCTATGCGAACGTGAATATAGGTCTTCCGTCCGCTAAAACGTCTACTAATCTGTTTGTGTGAACACTATGCAACACATTCCGCACAACGGGTTAGGTTCTCGGAAGGTAAGGTAATTTGTAAGAAGGCAGACCCTATTGAAATTGCTAATGTTCTCCAACGGATAATCTACGTACTTTAACCTTCATACCGAGAGATGTGGTGCCTATTGCCAAAACTGATCATCGGATTGACACCCGCAATATCTGGTTTGACTACCGAAATAACAGGATAGGTGAAGCTATTGACTCACCCGTTCCGCACGTAAAGAAGGAGGGATCGTTCTCGAAATGTTTGACTCTCGATTATTCTATTCATACATAAAGGTCAGGTTTCCGTCTGCTAAAATGTCTACTAATATGTTTCCGTGAGCACTAAGCACGATAGTCGCCACATCGGTGTAGGTTCTTGGAAGGTATGGCCTTCGATAAAACGTTCGACCTTTTTCCAATTGGAAACGCGCTCAAACGATTTGACTCTCTACTTGAATATTCAAATCGTGAATTATGGTACCTACTGCCAATACTGTTCAGCGGATTCACTCCCGGGGTACCTGTTTGACTCTCGGAACCGCTTGATAGGTGAAGCTATTGACATAGCTGTTCGTCTCTCACAGAAGGTGCTAACGTTCCCTAGCGGTCCGACACTCGATATTTTGACTCATTCATGAAGTTACGGTGCGCGACGCTAGAATGCGTACAAATTTATTTCCCGGAAGAAGTAATTATACTCCCGATACAGCGGGCGAGGTTCGCGGAAACTAAGGCCCCCGGTATAAAGTTAGGCTCTCTACGAATATGTAACCTTCTACAACAGTTTGAGTCAGAATATTGCGAATGCTATTGCGAATACAGTTCAGCGGACTTACCGTCGGAATACCTAGTTTGGCTATTGGGATAACAGGATCGGTGAAGCTATGGCCTTATCGAGGTGACTCTCAAAAAAGGTGTTAACGTTTTCGGACAATTTGATCCTCCATCTTCCTCTTGATATATGCAATTAATGTGTCCGTCTGCTAAAGAGTCTACAAATTTGTTTCCTTGAACATTAAGCAAGACACTTGCTGCAGCGGGTTAGGTTTTCGGAGAGTGTGCTATGCGGTACAGAGTTTGACCATATATCAGTAGGTTCAGTTCTAGGATGGTACGATTCTGTATATTTCTATTTATACCCTAATTTTAGGTGTCTTTTGCGAATACTGAACTACACATTTGCTCCCCGAGTACCTAGTTTCACTCTCGGAATCACAGGTTACGTGAAGCTACTGACTAAGGCGTTCGACCTTCACAGAAGGCGGCAACGTGCTGGAGCGGTTTGGACATGAATCTTCTGATTCCTATATGAAGTTAAGGTGCTCGTCAATAGAATTTATACTAATTCGTCCCACTAAGCACGATGTTATACTCCCGATACAGCGGGTTTGTATTCCGGCTGGTAAGGCATTCTGTATGAAGTTTGATCCCACACCTATATGTAATGTTCTACGACGCCATGACGGCATGCTTTAATAATCCGACAGTGAATTGAGGGGTCTATTGCCAATACTGTTGAGCGGAATAACATCCGCAAAACCTGGATTGCCTCTGCGAATCACAGAATAGGTGAAGCTATTAACATAGCTGTTCGTCTCTAACAGAATGTGGTTACGTTCTTGAAGGCTGTGAATCTCGATATTCTTATTCTTAACTGAATTTAAGGTGCCATTACTAAATTGTATGCTATTTTGTTTCTCTAAACATGAAGCTATACTATCGATACGGCTGATTATCTTCTAGGACGGTAAGGCATTGTGCAAAATGATTGACTTTATATCAATTGTTGCGTTCAGACACGGTGTAGCGATCGATTTCAATATTTAATCCTCGAACTAAGGTATCTATCGCCAATGCTTTACAGCAAACTCACTCCCGGCATATCTCGTTTGACTTTCTAAACCGCGGGATGTATGAAGCTACTGACCTAACCGGATCAATCTCAAAGAACGTGGTAACGATCTCGAATGGTTTGACATTCGATTTTCTAGTTCATACATGAAATTAAGGTGTCCGTCTGCTATAACGTTTATTAATTTGTTTCTTGGATCCCGATGCTATACCCCCCGACACAGCGGGTTATTTTCTCGGAAGGTAAGGTGTAAGACGTTATACCAAATGGTAACGTTCTCCAGCGGATTGACCTTGTACGTTAATATTCATACAGTGAGTAGAGGTGTTTATTGCCAATGCTTTTCTGCGAATTAACTCTTTGTATACCTGATTTGCCTCCCGGTATCACAGGATAGCTACAGCATTTGGCCTAGGCGTTCGAATCTCAAACATGGTGGTTAAGCTCTCGAATAGTTTGACAATATATCTTCTAAATCATACATCAGAACTAGGTGCCGTCTACTATCATGCATACTAATTTGTATCTCTGATCACGAATTTATACTCTCGATGCAGCGGGTCAGGTCTTTGGAAGGTACGGACTTCGGTAGGCCGTTTGCCTTTATACCAATTGGTGACGTTCTGAAACGGTTTCACGCTGTACTTTAATATTCAATCCGCGAATGAAGGTATCCATGACGAATAGTGTACTGCAAATTGACTCCCGTCATACCTGGTTTGCCTATCGGAATAGCAGGATAGGTGAAGTTATACACTTAGCCGCTCGACTCCCAAAGAATGTGGGATCGATCTCGAACGGTTTGATTGTCGATTTTTCTATTTATACATGACAATAAGTTGTCCTTCTGCTAAAATGTATACAAATTTATTTCGCTGAACACAACGTTATACCCACGATAGAAAGGGTTATGATCTCAGAAGGTATTGCTTCCGGAAAAGAGTATTACGTTATGCCAATTTGTAACGCTCTCAAACGGATTCCCGAACTACTTCAATATTCAAACCGTGAATTAAGGTGCCTAATGCCAATACTGTTCAGCTGATTATCTCTCGGTATGCCTGGCTTGAGTATCGGAATCACAGGATAAGTGAAGCTATTGACATAGCCCTTCGTCTCTCACAGAAGGAGGTAACGTTCTCGACCCTCAATCTTCCTACTGATACACGAAACTATTGTGCCCATCTTCTAAAATGTCTAATAATTTGTTCCCGTGTGTACTAAGGAAGACAATCGCTGCAGCGGGTTCGGTTCCAGGAAGGTAAGTTATTCCATAAAAAGAATGACATAATACGAGTTGGTAATGTCCTCCGACACATTGAGTCTCAACTTTAATATTCATACTGTGAATTAAGGTGACTATTGCCAATACTGCTCACCTAATTCACTCCCGGCATAACTCAACTGACTCGCGGAATCATATGGTACGTGAAGCTATTTGCTCAACCGTTCGGTTCTGACCGAGGGTGGTATCGATTCCGAACGGTTTGATACTCGATCTCCTATTTCAAACACAAAATTAAGATGCCGTCACAATAATGTATACCAATGTGTTTTTCTATACACGAAGTTCTACTTGCGACACAGGCGGTTATTTTTTCGCCGGATAGGGCTTTCAGTGAGACATTTGGACCCTGTAACAATTGGTATCCTTCTCAAACGGTTTGATGCCTTATTTTAAGATTCAAACGGTGAATAATGGTGCCTGTTACTAATAATTATCGGTGGACTTACCCTCGGAATACCTGGTTTTGTCTCTCGCATCCACAGGATAGGTGAAGCTACTTGCTTAGCTGAGCGATTGTGAAAGAGGTGATAACGTTCTCGTGCGGTCCGTCGCACTATCTTCTTATTGATACACGTAATTAGGGATCCGGGCGCTCAAATAGATCTTACTTTGATTCCCTAAACTCGAAGTTATACTCTCGATACAGCGGGTTACATCCTCGGCGCGTAAGGTCTTCGGTAGAGCGTTTGACTTTATACAAATTTGTAGCGATCCCAATCCGTTTGACGCTCCACTGTAATGTTCATACCCGAAATGAAGGTGCCCATTGTTAATACTGCACTGTGGATTGACATCCGGAATACCTGGTCTGGCCCTCGGAACCGCATGATAGTTGTACCTACTGACTAAGCTGCTCGACTCTCCAAGGTGGTGATAACGTTCTCGAATGGATTGGCACTCGATCTTCCAATTCATATATGAAATTAAGATTCCCGTCATTAAAATGTATGCTAATTTCTTTCTCCGAACACAAAGTTATACCCTTTACACAGCGGGATAGGATCGCAGGAAGTAAGGTGTCCGGTAACAAGTTTGGCGTCATACATATTGGTGACGTTCTCCTACTGTTTGTCCCTCTACTTTAATAATCATAACGTGAATTAATGTGTCCAATGCCAACAGTGCACAGATTAGTGACACCCTGAATTCCTGGTTTGTCTTTCGGAAACACAAGACAAGTAAAACTACTGACTTATCAGTTCGACTCTCAAAGCAGTCGGTAACGTTCTTGAACAGTTTGATCCTCCATATTCTTATTCATAGATAAAATTAAGAAAGAAAGTGGAAACGTCCTCGAACGGCTTGATCCTCGATCCTCTTACTAATTCATGAATTTAAGGTGCCCGTCACTAAAATGTATACCCATTTGTTTCTCTGAACGCGAAGTAATACCCATGATACAGCGGCTCATGTTTTCGGAGGGTAACGTTTCCATTAAAGAGTATGACTCTAAGCCAATTGGTAACGATGACCAACGGATTCTAGTTCAATTTTAATATTCAATACGAAAATTAAGGTGTCTATTGCCAGTACGGGGCAGCGCATTTACTCCCGGAATACCAGGTCTGACTCTCGGAATCATAGGACAGGAGAAGCTATAGACTTAGCCTATCGACCTTCATAGATGGTGGTAACATTCTCACACTCGATCTTCGGTTTAATTCATGAAATAAAGGTGACCCGCACTAAAATGTATGCTAATTCGTTCCTTTGAATACGCTGCTATATTCACGACACAGCGGGTTAGGTTTTCGGAGGGTAAGGTCTTCGATGAATCATTCGACTCTATGCCAATTGGTAACGTTCTCCAACGGTTTCAAGCTCGATCTCCTTATTCATACATGAAATTAAGGATCCCGCCACTGAAACATAAACTAATTTGTATCTCTGAAAACGAAGTTATACTCTCGATGCACNGGTTTCAAGCTCGATCTCCTTATTCATACATGAAATTAAGGATCCCGCCACTGAAACATAAACTAATTTGTATCTCTGAAAACGAAGTTATACTCTCGATGCACTGCGTTATTTTCGTGGAGGGTAAGGTCTTCACTGAAACTATTGACATTATACCAATAGGTAACTATTTACAATGGATAGACTCTACCTTAATATTCAAACCGTGAATGAAGGTGTGCATTGCCATTAGTATACAGTTTATTGACTCTCGCATTGCTGGTTTCACTTACGGAATCACAAGACGCGAGAAGCTAATAGCTAGGGCGTTCGATTCTCAACGAAGGTGGTAAGCATCACGAACTGTTTACCCTCGATCTTCTAATTAATGCATGAAATTTAGGTGACCGTAACCACATGTAAATTATTTTGTTCCTCTGAACACGACCTTGTACTCCCGATACAGCAGGTTTGGCTTTAGGTAGGTGAGGTCATCAGTAAGACGTTTGACTTTATACCAATTGGTATCGTTTGCAAAATTATTGACCCTCTACTTTGAATTCAAACCGTAAATTAAGATGTCTATTGCCAGTACCGTACAGTGCATTTAATCCCGTAATACCTGGTGTGGCTCTGTGAATCACTGGATGGGTGAAGCTGTTGTCTTATCCAGTTGACTCGCAAAGAAGGTGGGAACGTTCTCAAACGGTTTGACGCTCTATTTCGATAATCAAACCGTGAATGAAAGTGTCTATGACCAATCCTGTTCAGCGGATTTAGTACAGGAATTCCTCGATTGATTCTCGGAATCACAGGATAGGTGAAGCTAATGGCGTAGCCGTTCGTGTATCACAGAAAGTGGCAACGTTCTCAAATGGTGTGCCGCTGTATTTTAATTTTCGAACCGTGGAGTAAGGTGTCTATTGCTAATACTGCTCAGCGCATTTATTCACCAGAATACCTGGTTTGTATCTCGAAATCACAGGATTGGTGAATCTATTGACTTAGCCGTTTGAATCTGTAACATGGTGGTAACGTTCCGGATCTGTTTGAACATCGACTTTCTAATTCGTACATGAAATGAAGTTGCTCGTCCCTTAAATGTATACCGTAGTTCTTCCCTGAACACGAAGTAATACTCTCCATGATGAGGGTGAGGTTCGCGGAAGGCATGGCCTTCGGTATAGCGTTTGACTTTATACCAATTGGTAACTGTCTCAAACGTTTTAACGAACTACTGTAATTTTAGAACGAGATTTACGGCGTCTGCTGCCAATACTTTTCAGCGGATTTACTCCTCGATGATCTGGTTTAACTTTCGTAATCACTGCATCACAGAACCTATTGTCTTAGCCGTTCGACTCTCGGCGAGGGTGGTAAAGCTCTGGAAATGTTTGACTCTCGATCTTATAATTCAAACACGAAATTATGCTGCCCGTCTCTAAAACGTATACTATTGTGCTTCTCTGGACACCAAGTTATACTCTCGATGCAGCGGGTGAGGTTCTCGATGGGTAAGGTATTCGGTAAAACGTTTGACTTTATAGAAATTAGTAACCTTCTCACACGGTGTGATGCTCTATTTCAATATTCACTCCGCGGATTAAGGTATCTATTGCCAATACTGTTCCGCGGATTTACACATGGAATACCTGGCTTGACTTTCGAAATCACAGAATAGGTGAAGCTACTGTCTCATCCGTTCGACGGCCAAAGAATGTAGCAACGTTCTCGAAGGATTTGACCCCGGATTTTCTAATTTATACACGGAAATATGCTGTACCCCTGATGGGAAATGTTCTAATTCTCTTCAGCGAAGAGTCTGCAAAACACTCCCTACTCGTGTCTGTGCTTCTCGGATGGTGCGGCCTTCGGTTAAAGTTTTACTGTATACGAATATGTAACTTTCTCCAAAGGTTTGACTCTCGATATTCTTATTCATACATGAAGTTAAGGTACCTCCCACTAAAGTGTATACTAGTTGGCTTCTCTGAACGCGAACTTATACTCACCATGCGGCGGGTTAGCTGCTCGGAAGGTGAGGCCTTCGGGTAAAAGTTTGACTCAATACCAATTCGAAACGTTCTACGACGGTTTGACCCTGGAGTTTAACACTTATACCGTGTTATATTGTGTACGATGCCAATACTGTACTGCAGATTTATCGCGGAATACCTGGTTTGACTTTTTGAATCACAGGATAGTTGAAGCAGTTGACATAGCCATTCCACTCTCTGGCAACGTGTTAACGTTCCCGAATGGTTTGACACTCGATCTTCCTATTCATACACGAAATTAAGGTGCCCGTCACTATCGTGTGTACTAATTTGTTACACACAACACGAAACTATACTCTGGATACAGTACGCTATGCATGCGGACTGGAAGGTCATCAAGAAAACGTTCGATTTTATACCAACTGGAATCGTTCTAAAACGGTTTGTCGCTTTACTGTAATATTATAACCCTGAATTAAGGTGTCTATCGCCAGTACCTTTCAGCGGATTTACTCCCGGGATACCTGGTTTGACTATCAGAATCTCGGTGTCTGTAAAGCTATTTACATAGGTGCTCGGATATCAAAGGAAGTGGTTATGGTATCGAAAGGCGTGACACTCGACCTTCTAATTCAGGCAAGAAATTAAGGTGCCCATCTCTAATGTGTATACTAATTTGATTCTGTGGACACCAGGTTATACACTCAATGGAAAGGGGTAGGTTTTCGGAAAGTAAGGAACTCGGTAACAGGTTTGACTGTACATCCAATAGGTAACGTTCTACTGCGGCATGACTCTATCCATTAGTGTCTATTCCCTGAAAAAGTATGTCTAGAACTAATACTCTAAGGCGGATTTACTCCCGTTATGCCGGGTTCGACTCTCGGAATCAATGGATAGGTGAATCTATTGAATTAGCAGTTCCACTCCTAACGATGGTTGGATCGGTCTCGAACGATTTGACACTCGATCTGCTAAATCATACATGAAAATAAGGTGTGCGTCTGCTAAAGTGTCTATTAATTTGATTCCGAGTATATTAAGCATGAGAATGGCAAAAGCGGGTCAGTTTCCAGGAAGGTAATGCCTTCGGTTGAAAGTTTGACTCTATACGAATAGGTAAGGTTCTACAACTCTATGACAGTCTGCTTTAGTAATCAAACCGTGAATTAACGTGTCTATTGCCAATAATGTACAGCCGAATGACTCCCGGAATATATGATTTGACGATCGGAATCACAGGATAGGTGCAGCTGTATACTTAGGCGTTCGATTCCCAAAGAGATGGTTGTAACGTTTTCGAACGGTTCAAGTCACGATCTTCTACTTGAAAAACATGAAGTTAAGCTGTCCGTCATTGAAATGAATTCTACTTTATTTCTTCTAACACGACGTTATACACTTGATACGGCGGGATAGTATTTCGGAGGGTAAGGTGTCCGGTAAAACTTTTGACTTCATACCATTAGGTGACGATCTACAATGGTTTCGCGGTCTGCTTTAATATTCAAACCATGAAATAAGGTTTCTCTTGCCAATAATGTTCAGCGGTTATACTCCAGAAATACCTGGATTGACTCTCGGAATCACACGATCGGTGTACCTATTACCATAGCCGTTCGATCCTCAAAGAAGATGATAACGTCCTCGAACTGTTTGAAACTGGATCTTCATAATGGATGCATGAAATTAAGGTGCCGTCACTGAAATGAAGACTAATTTCAATCTAGGAATACGAATTTGTACCCTCGAAACGGCGAGTTTTCCTCTCCTATGTAAAGGCCACCGATAAAGTGTTTGGCTTTATTCTAATTGGCATTGCTCTCAAACGGTTCGACGCTCTACTTTAGTATTCAAATCGAGAATTAACGTGCCTATTACCCATACTGTTCAGCGGATTCACTCCCGGAGTTCCTGTCTGTCTCTCGGAATCGCATGATATGTGAAGCTACTTAATTAGCTGTTCTTCTCCCACCGAAGTTGGCAATGTCCTTGAGCGTTTTGATCCTCAATATTCTAATTCACACCTGAGGTTAAGTTGCCCGACTCTCAAGTAAATACTAGTATCTTACCCTGAACATGACATTATACTCTCGATTCAGCGGGTTAGTTTTTCAGAAGGTAAGGCTTTTTGGGAAAACGTTTGCCTTTATACTAATTGGTAACGCTTTCAATCAGCTTCGCGCTATAATTTAATATTGAGACCGTGAAATATGGTGTCCATTGCCAATACTCTTCAGCGAATGTTACTTAGTGTGAAGCTGTTGTGTTATATGTTCAATTCCACGAAGATGGTGGTAACGTTATCGAACGGTTTCACGCTCGATCTTCTCATTCATACATGAAATTAAGGTGGGCATCACTGCAATGTACACTAGTTTGCATTTCCGAGTACGAAGTAATTCTCTAGATGCATCGGGATAAGTTCATGGAGGGTAAGGTTTTCTGTAAAACTTTTGACTATATCCCAATATGTATCAGTCTACAAAAGTTTGACTCTGCACTTTAATATTCTAAGGTGTTCACTGGCAATAGTGTACAACGGATTTATTGCCGGAATACCTGGTTTGACTCTAGGAATCGCCGGATGGGTGAAGCAATTTTCGTAACCGTTCTTCTCTCACAGAATGTGCTAACGTTTTCGAACTGTGTGACACTCCGTCTTCTAAATCATACATGAAATTAGGGCGCCCGTCACTAAAATGATTACACATATCTTCCTGTAAACAAGAAGTTGCACTCTCCATGACGCGGGTGAGGTTCGCGCAAGGTAAGATCATCTGTAAAACATTTCTCTTTTGTACCAATTGTAGCGTCCTCAAACTGTGTGACGCTGTGTTTTAATAACCAAACCGAGAATTATGGTGCCTATTTCCAATACTGCACAGTACATGTACTCCCGTGTTATCTGGTTTGACATTCGGAACCGCAGGTAAGGTGAAGCTATTGACTCAGCCGTTCGACTCTAAGAGAAGGTGGAATCGTTCTCGAACGGTATGATTCTCGATAACCCTGCTCATACGTGAAAATAATGTGTGCTTCGGCTATAACGCCTACTAATTTGTTTCCGTGAACAATAAGTATGGCTCTGGCTACAGCGAGATAGAAGCTATTAAGGTACGGTATTCGATAAGAAGAGTGACATTATACGAAGAAGTAACTTTCATCGACCGTTTGATTCTTTACTTTAATATTCATATGGTGAGTTAAGGCGCCTATTGGCAATACTGAACAACGGATTCACTCCAGGATTACCTGGTTTAGCTCTAGAAATCACAGGAAGGGTGAAGCTATTGAGGTGCCAGGGCCTAAAATGTATACTAACCTGGTCATCTGATCACCTTATCAAACTCTCGATTCAGCGCGTTTGGATTTCGCAGGGCAAGGTCGTCAGTAAAACGATTGACTTAGTGCCAATTGAAAACGTTCTCAAACCGTTTGGTGATCTACTTTAATATCCATACAGTGAATTAAGCTGTCCATTTCCAGTACTCTTCAGCAGACTTACTCCTGAAATACCTGGTTTGAGTCTCGGAATTACGGGAAAGGTGAAGCTATTGTCTTGGCCGTTTGTCGCTCACTGAAGGTGGTAACGTTCTCGAACGTCTTGAACCTCAGTTTTGGTATTTATACAAAACCATGTGGTGACCGTTCTCTAAACTGTCTACCAGTTTGTTTCCGTGTACATTAAGTAGGACACTAGCTACAGCGGGATAGGCCCTCGTAAGGTGTGGTATTCGGTGAAGGGAATGACATTATGCTGATTGGTAATGTTCTCCGTCGGATTGACTCTCTAGAGTAGTATTCATACCATAAATTGAGATGTCAGTTGACAATGTACGTAGCGAACTTTCTGACGGATTACCTGATTTGACTCGCGGAATGACAGGATAGGTGAAACAATAGTCTTAGCCGCCCAACTCTCAAAGGGGGTGGTAACGTTCACGAACGCTTTGACCCTCGTCCTTCTTATCCGTAATGAAATTGAGGACCCTGTCACTAACATATTCAATAATTTGATGCCCTGAACACGAAGTTACACTCTCAATAATGCGGATAAGGTTCGCGGACGGTAAGGTCTTCGGTAAAACGTTTGACATCATAAGAGTTCGTAACTAACCAATACTGTCAGCTGATATACACCCGGAATAACTCATTTGACTCTAGGAACCTTGGAATAGGTGAAGCTATTTACTTAGCCGTTCGACTCTGAAAGAAGCTGGGATCGTCCTCGAACGGTTTGACCCCCGATCTTCTAACTTATATGTGAAAGAACACTGTGCTTCGGCTATTATGACTAGTAATTTGTTTCCTTGGACACTAAGCATGGCATTCGCAACGTCGAGTTTTGTTCAAGGAAGGTAATTTTTTCGCTGAAAGGAATCACTCTATCGAGGGACAATCCGTTCGCGTACGTTACCATCTTCCTTGCGAGTCGAACGGCTAAGTCAATAGCATCACCTATTCCAAGGTTCCTAGAGTCAAATGAGTTATTATATAACTTCGATATAACTTCGTATTCAGGGAAAGAAGTTAGTATTCATGTAAGTGATGAGCATCATAATTTAATGTATGATTCAGAAGACCGAGTGTCAATCCTTTCGAGAACGTTGCCACATTCTGTGGGAGACGAACGGCTTAGTCAATAGCTACACCTATTTTGTGCGTCCAAGAGTCATATCAGGTAATACGGGCGTAAATCTGCATGTCCGTATTGGCAATAGACACCGTAATTCACGGTATGAATGTTAATGTAGAGAGTCGAGCCGTCGGAAACCATAACCAGTTTGAATAAGGTCATCTTTTTTTTTACACAGCACTTTACCTTCCAGGAACCTATCCCGTTGTAGCGAGTGTTCTGCATCGCGCTCACGGAAACAAATTATTAGACGCTTTGGCAGATGGGCGTAGTATTCTTTGTATGAATAGGAAAATCGGGAGTCAATCCTATCGATAACGTAACCACCTGCTTTGGGAGTCGAACGGCTAAGTCAATAGCCTCACCTATCCCGCTTTTTCGAGAGTCGAACCAAGTATTCCGGGAGAAATTGCCACGTACAGTATAGACAATAGACCCCATAATTCACGGTATGAATGTTAAAGCAGACCGTCAAACAGTTATAGAACGTCACATATTGGTATAGAGTCAAACATTTTACCGATAGACTTACCTTCCGCGAAACTAACCTGCCGTTCAGACAGTATAACTTCGTGTTCAGAGAACGAAATTAGTGTTCATTTCCGTGCATGGCACCTTGACTTCAAGTACCTGTTAGAAGATTGAGCACCAAACCGCTCGAGAACGTTGCTACCATCTTTGAGTGTCAAACGGATAATCCAATAGCTTCACCTATCACGGAATTCCTAGAGGCAATCCGGGAAAACCGAGAGTAAGTCCACTGAAGATTATTGGCATTTGGCTCCTTAATTCACTGTATGAATATTAAAGTAAAGCGTCAGAGCGTTTTAGATCGATGCCAATTGGTATATCGTCAAACAGTTTGCCATGGCATTACCTTTGGAGAAGCTAGCAGCAGTTTCGACAGTATACCTTCGTGTTCGCAGAAAGAAATTAGTTATCATTTCTGTGAGGGGCGCCTTAATCTCATGTATGAATTAGAAGATCTGGGGTCAAACCGTTTGTGGACGTCACCACGTTCCTTGAGATCCGTACAGCAAAGTCTATAGCTGCACATATCCTGCGATACTGAGAGTCAGACCAGGAATTCCGAGAGTCCATTCGCAGTACTGCAATGGCAATAGACACCTTAATTTACGGTATAAATAGTAATGTAGCGATGCGAACCATCGTAGTACGTTACATACTGGTATAGCGTCGAACTTTTTACCGGATACCCTACCCTCCGAGAATATATCTCGCTGCAGCAAGTGTCTTGCTTAGTGCTCAAGGCAACAAATTGGTAGACACTTTAGCAGGCGGACAAGTTAATTGCATGTACCAATAGGAAGATGGAGAATCAAATAGTCCGAGAACGCTACCACCTCTTTTGACAGTTGCATGGCTATGGCCATAGCTTAACCGATCCTGCTTTCCGATAGTCAAACCTGGTATTTCTGGAGTAAATGCGCTGTGCGGTATTGGCAATAGTCACCTTAATCCTCGTTTTCAATATTAAAGTCGAGCGTCTATCCATCTGTGAAAGCAAGCAAATGATATAAATTGAAACGTTCTATTTGAGTCCTTACCCTCCGATAGCATGGAACGCTGCATCTGAT
>NIJG01001533.1:0-11024 GCA_002201625.1 Euglossa dilemma
TGAAACTTGAATTAAATTATTTTGAAGGTGGTTTATATTTCAGATTATCAATGTGTCTCTTTTATGTGATTGCATGTGAATTCTTTATTCTCAACATTTATGCTCGTATGACAGAACTTTTTAAGCTTCGTTTCTATGTATATTTTATATTTAATCGCTTCATGCATTTATGATTTGCAAAATTGTTTTCAGAGAACATAAAGAATTTCCAAGCATGTAATTTTTAGAACGTTTCATATATTCGACAGAGACCTATATTAGGTTTCTATATTTGATAAAATACACACTTTTGTTCAGTCGTTTGCGATTTTCTGTTAAATAATAAATCTCATAATCATTATGTATTCGCTTATGTACTATTTATTAGCATAAAAATTCATGTTCTCACTAATAATAATAATATTATTATTATTATATGTATTGCATCGAAAATTATTAAATTTATGTGTAAAAAAAAATTAGATATTTTGCAATTTGCAGATATTTTTTTAAAAGTACAAATTTCTAAATGCAGTTTGTTATATATATTTTTATTTTACTCAATAGTTTATTTATTTATACAAATTGTGCATGAATTTGCATAGGATTTTTAAGAATAATTCGATTGGTAGTTTTATTTTAAATAATTGATTACTCGATTTTTAGATGTATTTAGTGACTCCGTTATTTCCATAGATAGCTTTTTACGTGGTTATTTAACGAAGGTTAATTATCGTGTTAAGTCTTCATTGTTCGAATAAGTTATTAAACTCTCGTCGGTGTACTATATAACTGATAACGACGAAACTCTTCTTTGTGTACTGTCTGAAGAGATATTAAGTGGTCTAATTTCATCCTACGTTCTCTTGGTTCTATTTAATGATTATGGTTAGTCTCAGGTTTTATACAATTTTCACATTTTGATACTGATTACCTTTTCATTTTTCGTAGTTAATTAAATAATAAGTTCTTACCGGGTAAAACAGATAAGAAAATATTCGATAAAATTAAAAATATTAGACGCTCACAAATCAAATACAAACTTCGTATTGAAATTAACTTGAATTTTTCAAAACAATTAACTATACTTTAATCCACTGCCTAGTTTAAAGTGCCAGTTAGGTCAAACGAAGTACGTTTAATTGATCAAATACAATTTATTCGGAAATTCAAGCGATTCGCTCTCCAAATGAAACTCGTCTCCTAAAATAAGTCAATCCAACTAAACGCAAAACGGTAATGTGACAAACACCGGGCCATTTCTAATTAAGGACAATAAATCAATTCCAATTTCCGATTTCACCGAATTGACTCAACTGACACATCGATCTGTTTAATTCCGGACCATTACAGTACGTTATCGTGACATCAAAAGGAAAACGAATTCTCGAATTTGGTTTTTAATCTTGTATCGTGCCCTTCTCGTCATTCGTACGAACATAAATTTGCAATGAAACGATAATTATCTCCGTAATTCGAAATTTCTTCAAGCTTGGAAGCTGTAGATCATTGGATTAATCCTGATCGCCGGGTCCACGAGAAAAATAATTTCGCGCTGCATGATCTCCACTTTGGCCCTTGTTTCGACATTTTTATACTTCTCTGGCTACTTCTGCGCTGTCGTAAATCTTCTTTTAGAGGCCCGTAAAAAGGCGAAGGGACGAAGAAGAAAGTTACTTTCCAGCGAGATTGGTCGACAGATTTCCGACCTATACACGGATCATTCCAGTTTTTCTTGGCTCGATGAAAGACAGCTGGAATAATTTCGACTGAATAAACAGCGGTTAATCATCGACAATTACGCTTGCAATTTCGTAATACCCTCGTGTTTTTCGTTCCAACGATTACCGATACTCCTGACAATACGTGTCATTAACGTTGGATTTATACCCGGCGTTGTTCGATTTTCAATCGGTTTTCATAAATGTCCCTGGATAATAAAATGCGCGATGTATTAAAATTATCGACACCCTTTTGGGATTATGCGGAATTATCGGATTACGAGTGATGGGGTATGATCTGTGGATGTGGTTGATATTTAGCGAGGATTTTTGTTATTATTTAACCGTGGTGATGGGTTATAGACATAATATGTGAAATTATAAATAAAATTATTATTCTTATATTCGATGTGAGAGAATAATTATTTTAGTCTCACTGTGTTTCCTTTCTTAGATTTATTTAGGATTTTGCATACCGTTTCTATTTGTAACACTCAGATTTTCGTCATATTTTGATTTCCTGTTCTGAATTCTCACATTTCTAATTTTAACTGGTTATTTATACTTGCATATTCTGTCTTCTTACTAGATTTAATCATTTCTGGGAAATATTGAGACACGCCTAACAGAAGATTAAATTAGTTATGACTCCGTTCACCCTGTGATTTTTAGCACTCGGTCGTTTATATCTCTAATTACATAGATTAATTATGACAATACCCTGAGTCATACAAATTAAAAAGAATTGTAAATTTAATTGATTGCGAGATTAATTACGATATAACCCTAAATTCAATGGAAGATTCGATGTCATTTTGTAGATGTTATTTTACATTGTTCTAATGTAAATGGATGTAATATAGAAAAATTATTTCTTTTAGATTTTTGACTTTCGATTAAATCAATTTCGTAATTATCCTCTTTATTTACATACCTATTGGACTGTTGTCGCTCTTAATATTTTGTTACACAATTAAAATCAATATTAATTTATGAATTTACTGATTCAAAATTAATTTCCAATGTTAACAGTAATTGTGTCTATCACGCCTCTCTGGTACAATTTATTTCCTCTTCAATCATTTCAAAATCGTAATAATTATTCCAATCATTCCAAAATATCTAGTAATAATAATTCCGACCGTTGCAAAATGGTAATAATAATTTCAATCATTCCAAAATATCTAGTAATGATAATTCCAATAATTCCAACCATTCAAAATTGGTAATAATATTTCCAATTATTCCAAAATATGTAGTAATAATAATATAAATCATTCCAAATTGATAATAATAATTTCAGTCATTCCAAAATATACATTAATAATAATTCCAATGATTCCAAATTGGCAATAATAATTTCAATGATTCCAAAATATATATTAATAATAATTCCAAAGCACTAATAATAATTCCAAAAATACTACAATTCGCTCTTAAAATTACTCAACTGTCCCAAGTTTCTCCACACGAAAAATTCCTTGCAAATTAACTCTCAGCCGTGACGATTCGCTTTCTTAATCTTCCAATTCGCATTCGCCGGCCTTTTCGCTTATCAGAGACGGTTTCTCCTTTCGGGGGTTGAAAGGTATTCCTTGAGGCTTGTGCTCGGGCCAGGGAAAAAGCATGCCGCCTTGGGATAGGTCCTGCACGAAACACGACCAAGTAATTAGACGCGCGTAACCGGCAAGGTGCACGTGTATGCACCCTGTGCACGTGTCACCAACGCTGCGCCAGCAATGATTCACAACCCCCTTTGTTATCACCGTCTCTCACGCGAGTGCATTCTTTCTTTTCTCTCTCTTTCATTCCGCTCCCCTTTTATCCCTTTTTTTTTATTTTCCCTTTTCTCTCCTTCCGTTTTTTTCCGCCCATTTTTCTTTTTTTCTGTCCCCCCTCCGCTCGTTCCTTTTTTTATTTTACGTTTATGATAGCCGGCGAGGTGGGTGCTCTGCATTCGCAGGAAGACTCACGAGTTCCGCGTAAGTGCTGCGGGGGTAGTACTCGCTGCCTGGCAGACGAATTAGGTGCGTTGGCTTGAGAGACAGGATCGTTGTTGAGTTTTAACAACGGACCTTTTTTTCCTTTTCCTCGGGATGCGAGGATGGCTCTCGTTTTTACAGTCTGCTTTTTAGAGTCTCCAGACGTGCGACTGGTGAAAGGGGTTTGGATCGTGAGTTTTATTTTTTCGAGGATGAGGTTCGTCTCTCTAAGTCTCTGAGGAGTTTTAGCAGCGCGATTGAAAAATTGATATTATTTTATTTATTGTTTATTGTTACTACTACTGTTATATTGTATACATTTTTACATTTCACTGAATTCACGTATTATAATTTAACCTAATGTAACCATATTTATTTCTTTACTGTTAATAGATTTCTTATGGAAATGTATTTCCTTGAATTAGAATCAATATAATTTTTATTTCAACGCATAATTAATTTTTTTCTTTTTTTCTCTTTGCACTGGAAGATTGTTTCTTTTATGCTATTTTTTTTCTTCTTTTTTTAACATCTATTTAAGATTTTCTATTAGTGTTTTATTATTTTTGTTATGTCAGTTCTATTAATTCCACTGATTAGAGAATATAATCTTTTTAGAAATCAGAGTTGTAAATATTCTTCTTCTCGAGTAATTGTTCTTATATAAGAACAGTGCGGTTCATGAATTTTACATTACATCCTGTGACCACGATGTCTCTAATTACATATAATTATTCTGAACGCATATTTATCTTCACCTAAGAAGGACAATTCTTTATTAGCCGAGAAATAATTCATAAATTCGCGATTCCTCGAAACACGTCTCGGATGAAAACACAATTTGCCTATATCTCCTCGTATACCAATCTTTGTTTAACCTCGACTCGTATATTCTTCTCGGTCCCAACTTTACACTCCTCGCGGATTTCTCGTGCAAATACACGCTCCTTAAACTTCACGCGTACGTATTAAAACGCGAGAAAACCACGTAGCGAGAAATTATCTTTCCCGTGTTTTCAAAAACTCCTGCATGTTTTGCAAAATCCGACCTAACCCGGGGAAATTATTCAACGCCGCAGCCAGCAGTCTTTTTTCTCGCATGCATACGTGTATTCCAAACTCAATAATTAAAGCCAACGGATTTATATCTCGCGCGGGGTCAAAATAGAGTAACCGTGGATTCGCGTATCTACCAATTCCCAAAGGAATGAGAGCTTGAAGTTTAATCAAGACAACTATGTGAAACGCGAGTTCAAAGAGAATTGCGTACGATACGTGTATTTCGGAGTCTATGATTAAATCTCTTGGCGAATGGTACGCGTTCATTGAGACATGCATACGTTAAATATACACGGCGAGTGATACGTGGATCATATTAAAGGAATTTTTATCAAATCTGCACGAGTTTGAATGTATACAGCGCGTCAAAGTAAGCATGCTGCTTTGTAAATATCAAGCGAAATATTTGCACGACTTCTCTGATCGCGGAATTCGTATTGATAATTATAGAATTCATAACGGAGGAAAATATGATAGAAATATTTCATATTATTTTTACGTTTAAAATTGTTCGCTTTTTCTGGTATTTTCTTTTTTGATTATTTTATTAATTTACTATCTTTTTGTGCGAATATCAATATCGCGTCGTTCGAAGGTGATGTAAAATGAATATAAAGAATTAAATTTTATTACAAAGCCTTGAATATTTCTGCTGCAATTTTACTAGAATTTTTGGGGAATCTTTTTTTGTAATTAATAGCTTCAGGGACAATTTTTTTTTAAGTTAGTTAACAATGGTTTCAAAGCAGTGATTATGAATTATATATTCGACGAGGTTTTGTTTATTATTGATGAAGGATTCTGTGGCGAATAGTTTCCCGATTGATTCTAATTATCTTTTGTAAAATAAATATAAAGAATTAAATTTTATTACAAAGCCTTGAATATTTCAGCTGCAATTTTACTAGAATTTTTGGGGAATCTTTTTTTGTAATTAATAGCTTCAGGGACAATTTTTTTTTAAGTTAGTTAACAATGGTTTCAAAGCAGTGATTATGAATTATATATTCGACGAGGTTTTGTTTATTATTGATGAAGGATTCTGTGGCGAATAGTTTCCCGATTGATTCTAATTATCTTTTGTAAAATAAATATAAAGAATTAAATTTTATTACAAAGCCTTGAATATTTCAGCTGCAATTTTACTAGAATTTTTGGGGAATCTTTTTTTGTAATTAATAGCTTCAGGGACAATTTTTTTTTAAGTTAGTTAACAATGGTTTCAAAGCAGTGATTATGAATTATATATTCGACGAGGTTTTGTTTATTATTGATGAAGGATTCTGTGGCGAATAGTTTCCCGATTGATTCTAATTATCTTTTGTAAAATAAATATAAAGAATTAAATTTTATTACAAAGCCTTGAATATTTCAGCTGCAATTTTACTAGAATTTTTGGGGAATCTTTTTTTGTAATTAATAGCTTCAGGGACAATTTTTTTTTAAGTTAGTTAACAATGGTTTCAAAGCAGTGATTATGAATTATATATTCGACGAGGTTTTGTTTATTATTGATGAAGGATTCTGTGGCGAATAGTTTCCCGATTGATTCTAATTATCTTTTGTAAAATGAATATAAAGAATTAAATTTTATTACAAAGCCTTGAATATTTCTGCTGCAATTTTACTAGAATTTTTGGGGAATCTTTTTTTGTAATTAATAGCTTCAGGGACAATTTTTTTTTAAGTTAGTTAACAATGGTTTCAAAGCAGTGATTATGAATTATATATTCGACGAGGTTTTGTTTATTATTGATGAAGGATTCTGTGGCGAATAGTTTCCCGATTGATTCTAATTATCTTTTGTAAAATGAATATAAAGAATTAAATTTTATTACAAAGCCTTGAATATTTCTGCTGCAATTTTACTAGAATTTTTGGGGAATCTTTTTTTGTAATTAATAGCTTCAGGGACAATTTTTTTTTAAGTTAGTTAACAATGGTTTCAAAGCAGTGATTATGAATTATATATTCGACGAGGTTTTGTTTATTATTGATGAAGGATTCTGTGGCGAATAGTTTCCCGATTGATTCTAATTATCTTTTGTAAAATGAATATAAAGAATTAAATTTTATTACAAAGCCTTGAATATTTCTGCTGCAATTTTACTAGAATTTTTGGGGAATCTTTTTTTGTAATTAATAGCTTCAGGGACAATTTTTTTTTAAGTTAGTTAACAATGGTTTCAAAGCAGTGATTATGAATTATATATTCGACGAGGTTTTGTTTATTATTGATGAAGGATTCTGTGGCGAATAGTTTCCCGATTGATTCTAATTATCTTTTGTAAAATGAATATAAAGAATTAAATTTTATTACAAAGCCTTGAATATTTCTGCTGCAATTTTACTAGAATTTTTGGGGAATCTTTTTTTGTAATTAATAGCTTCAGGGACAATTTTTTTTTAAGTTAGTTAACAATGGTTTCAAAGCAGTGATTATGAATTATATATTCGACGAGGTTTTGTTTATTATTGATGAAGGATTCTGTGGCGAATAGTTTCCCGATTGATTCTAATTATCTTTTGTAAAATGAATATAAAGAATTAAATTTTATTACAAAGCCTTGAATATTTCTGCTGCAATTTTACTAGAATTTTTGGGGAATCTTTTTTTGTAATTAATAGCTTCAGGGACAATTTTTTTTTAAGTTAGTTAACAATGGTTTCAAAGCAGTGATTATGAATTATATATTCGACGAGGTTTTGTTTATTATTGATGAAGGATTCTGTGGCGAATAGTTTCCCGATTGATTCTAATTATCTTTTGTAAAATGAATATAAAGAATTAAATTTTATTACAAAGCCTTGAATATTTCTGCTGCAATTTTACTAGAATTTTTGGGGAATCTTTTTTTGTAATTAATAGCTTCAGGGACAATTTTTTTTTAAGTTAGTTAACAATGGTTTCAAAGCAGTGATTATGAATTATATATTCGACGAGGTTTTGTTTATTATTGATGAAGGATTCTGTGGCGAATAGTTTCCCGATTGATTCTAATTATCTTTTGTAAAATGAATATAAAGAATTAAATTTTATTACAAAGCCTTGAATATTTCTGCTGCAATTTTACTAGAATTTTTGGGGAATCTTTTTTTGTAATTAATAGCTTCAGGGACAATTTTTTTTTAAGTTAGTTAACAATGGTTTCAAAGCAGTGATTATGAATTATATATTCGACGAGGTTTTGTTTATTATTGATGAAGGATTCTGTGGCGAATAGTTTCCCGATTGATTCTAATTATCTTTTGTAAAATGAATATAAAGAATTAAATTTTATTACAAAGCCTTGAATATTTCTGCTGCAATTTTACTAGAATTTTTGGGGAATCTTTTTTTGTAATTAATAGCTTCAGGGACAATTTTTTTTTAAGTTAGTTAACAATGGTTTCAAAGCAGTGATTATGAATTATATATTCGACGAGGTTTTGTTTATTATTGATGAAGGATTCTGTGGCGAATAGTTTCCCGATTGATTCTAATTATCTTTTGTAAAATGAATATAAAGAATTAAATTTTATTACAAAGCCTTGAATATTTCTGCTGCAATTTTACTAGAATTTTTGGGGAATCTTTTTTTGTAATTAATAGCTTCAGGGACAATTTTTTTTTAAGTTAGTTAACAATGGTTTCAAAGCAGTGATTATGAATTATATATTCGACGAGGTTTTGTTTATTATTGATGAAGGATTCTGTGGCGAATAGTTTCCCGATTGATTCTAATTATCTTTTGTAAAATGAATATAAAGAATTAAATTTTATTACAAAGCCTTGAATATTTCTGCTGCAATTTTACTAGAATTTTTGGGGAATCTTTTTTTGTAATTAATAGCTTCAGGGACAATTTTNATATCGAGACTGCAGGTGTCATCGTTTAGCCTCTTGCTTCACTTGGACAAACGAATCTATATATTCTTTTCTAAATCTTTTATTCTTTTCTTCGAATCTAATGTTTATATAAACAATCCTTCTCATAATTTAGATCTTATAAACTCATAAATTTATTCACAGCTTATATCCTAGATTGATTTTTGAGACTTGTCTTTTCAACAAGATAAAATAATTAACTCCAACCAAATATACCTATATCATTTTATGATTATTGACTTAAAAGTTCATCAGCGATGGATATTTTCCAGTAGTTCTTATTTCTTTTAATCATAGTATAAAATGTGGTGGATCTTCTTTCACAATGTCTACGCGTGTTCGTTTTACGGTTGCTTAAGCGAAAATGACTTCCACCGTTAGGTTTTATTCAAAAGACAAAAATATTAGATGTCATTAGAAGCGAGAAATTTAAACTTAATAATTCTTGGAGCAAACATTCTGCTCAGAAGATATATCGAATGCAAAGAATTAGTTACGCAGACTTCTCTAAGGAAAATGTTTTTGAATACTTCATAAAGATTCAGTCTCGTCGCGACTTATTTGTTACCGTGATCATGAAAAGTGAGGATAGACGTCATAATCGGATTACTCTTCTTGTCTCTGTGTCAACCTGGTTTCCTTCTGTGTTAAAACAAGAAGAAGCACATGGGACGAATAATCCGTATAAATCACGGGATCGGTGCATTCGTTTGAATTAAGTATCGGACTCGGGCGTCCTTGAGATCCATACTCTTAAGCTCTTAGTACCATATTCCGACATCTTTGTCTATTTTTATCCTATTTAATATCATTTCGTAGATCAGATATACCAATAACGAAAATTCGCGTGTTTTCACGATTATGTCAGAACACTGTTAGCTACCTAATAAACCGTGACCAATTAAATTCTTCATCCTAACCTTCTTATTAGCTAACAGTGTACCGTTCTCTGACTTCAACTTTGATACTCTCGAAATCCATACTTTCAGGCACTTAATAGCATACACCGACAGAATAATAGCACAGGTTACGTCGGTGCTCCCTTTATCTTATGTTAAACAGTTAATATTGATCCTTGCTAGCTTATGCCAGTGCTTCATCGCTGGTCCTGTTCAGTCTCTTCGGTTAATAATAAAAATTCCCGTGACCCATCTTCGCCATTGTATAAGAAAACGTGAGCCCCTTTCGCTACAGCGAATTCGGCTCGCATTCCTCTCGAATGCCAACTCGTCAGGATCCTACAGTCCATTTTTCAAGCTGTTAACACTAGGTTTACGGGGGTTTTTTGTATACCTATTTCTACGGACACCTGTCAAATTTAGGGTAAAGAAAACCACATTTAAAAAACAAACGATGGGTTTAATTTGAAAACAATCGCAATATTATCAGATTTAATATAAGTTAATTAAATCTGTTAATATCGTATAATTGAAGCAACCCATCCGTCAAATTCACGGGTCTCGTAAATCTAATGTTAACATCGGTTCGGAATCAAGCACAATTTTAATCATCATCCAGAGTCACGCATATCTTCTGCAGATCGGAAACGCGATACAGTAATATCAAGCGTTTTCTCAAATTCGAGTACACGCGAAACACCTTTGGTCTTGGTCGAATTAATTCGTCCGATGGATGAAAATTCGGATGAAAAGTCGGTCACGAGTGGCGATATATCTTTGCCATAATAAACAGATGCGGTTCGTAGCGAGCACGCCGTATATTGCTGTTCGCGTGCAATCAGGCGGCCGGTTGACATTTTTATTAGCCATGCAAACCGCGATTTCGCAATTCCACGTGCCTCTTATCGGGTCAGCTGCGACGGAATTCCGACGTGTGCCATGCTCTGCGCAGGGAAATAAAATCAACGATATTTCCGACGTCCTCGTTATTGCGGTTATTAGAAATTATTATTTAACGAAATCGCTCGTCCGATATGCTTCTGCCTCCGCGCGAATACGAAACGGTTTCTGCCGTGTGTATTCTAAGCGCATTCGTTTGTTCGTTAAGAATCTCGCGAGAGCATGAAATTTAGTTTTTCGCCAGAGGGATTGTTCGTTTTAGCCGGAAATTTCGTTCCTTGGATTTGTCCGATGGTAAATTCGGCAAGTTATGAATTTGCAAATTGATTGCGGATTGTGGCGAGAATGGTAAGAGATTGAAATTGTTTTGTCGGGATTTGCAAGGATTTTTTTTTTATTTCTGTAACAGTTCTATCGATTTTTTTAGGTTTATAATATTTCGACGAATCTTTTCTCGTAGATTTCGTAGATTTTTCGTAGGTTTCGAAATTTTTTATTTATTTAATATTTCTACGAATTTTTACGAATTTTCGTCGTTCTTCCGCGAAATTTTTAAATACTGTAATGTCCTAGGAATTTATTAAAATTCTTCTAATATCTTCTGTGAATACTTTTA
>NIJG01001534.1:0-12702 GCA_002201625.1 Euglossa dilemma
TGACCCGCGGAATCACAGGATATGTGTAGCTATTTGCGTAGCCGTTCGACTCATATAGAAGGTGGTAACGGTCTCGACAGGTTTGAGTCCCGACCGTCAAACTGATACATGCAGTTACGGTGCCCGTCATTAAAATGTGTAACAATGCTCCCATCTGATCACGATATTTCACTCACGATACAACGGGTTGTTTCATCGGAGGGTAAGTTCTTCGGTAAAACGTTTGACTTGATACCAACTGGAAACGCTCTCATACGGTTTGTCGCTCAACTTGAATATTCAAACCGCGAATTCAGGCGTCCATTGACAATAGAATACAGCGTATTTACTCCTGATATACCTGATTTGCGTATCGGAATAGGAGGATAGGTGAAGCTATACACTGAGCCCTTCGATTCGCAAAGGAGGTGGGATCGCTCACAAAAGAATTGGCTATCGTTTCTCCTATTGATGCACGAAAATAAGGCATCCGTCTGCTGAAATGACTCCTAGTTTGCTTCTCTGAACACGAAGTTACACTCTCGACACAGCGGATTATGTTCTCGGATGGTAAGGAATTAGGTAAAGAGTATGAGGTAATGCCAATTTGTAACATTCTCAAGCGGTTTGACGCTCTACATTGATATTCATACCCTGTATTAAGATGTCCGTGGCCAATACTGTTTAGCGTATTTACTCCTGGCATGCAAGGCTTGACGCTCGGAATCACAAAAATTGTTGCCGCTCAGGCGAAATCGAAGTAGAAGCTAACAGATCCGATGTAGCCGATGAGGCGACACAGCATGCCAGCATCTAGAGGCAACATTGCATCTTTATGCAGGATAAATGTATGACGCAGACCAGGCCATGAAGCAATGATGGCTGCTGGCCGAATATCGCGTAACTGTCGAGTGCCTAAGACGCCTATTATTTGTTTGTTAGTCCACATATTGACGTTAGAAAAGCAGCACGACGTCACCCTGCCAAAAAATTCACTATCTGAACGCTAACTGATTCGGCCACGGAGTAGGGAAACCAGGGATGCATTTTGGTAAGAGGACTGTAACGAACCCCACGGCACTGTCTCCAAAATTTTTTTGGCGATTAGATCTCTGAAAAGTTTTCACAGCGACACAAGTTTGCGCAGTGCTAAACCGATCCTTCATGTTCAAAGCTTTATGCGTTAGAATATATCTTTCTATATTTCTTTACCGTAAAATGCCAGGAAGTAATAGTTACGAGGAGTGGATTTTTCTCAGAAGCGCGATCGCAACATTTTAAATACTATCGAATTAACGGATAGGTCATTGTTAAAATCACCCGGAGTTTCCAACATAGTAAATACTTTCGTAGCAGGTGGCAGCTCATGACCAAAACGATCTGGAGTTGGTGGAACCTCATCTCAAGAATCACCCAGAGTGCAAAGGGTTAACTCAGTCGATCGACTTTAAAGGATGGTGGTAACGATCTCGGACGGCCTGACACTCGATCTTCTAATTGATGCATGAAAATATGATGCCCGTCACTAAAATGTATATTAATTTGGTCTTCTGAACACGATGTTGTACTCTCCGTACAGCGGGATATGCTTTCAAAAGGCAGGGTCTTCAGTAAAACGTTTGACTTAATACCATTTGCTTACTTTCTGAAACGGATTGACGATCCACCTTAATATATAAACCGGTGAATTAAGATGTCTATTACCAGTACTCTACCTTGTGGTCACCTTCCCCAATGACTTGCCGCTCGATATTCCATTTCATACATGAAATTTAGGTGCCCGTCACTGAAATGTATACTAATGTGTTTCACTGAACACGAAGATATACTCTCGATACAGCGAGTTCGTTCCTCTGAAGGTAAGGGCCTCGTTAAATATATTACTCTATGCCAATATATAACATTCCACACCGGCGTGACTCTGTACATTCCTAATGAGTCCGTGGATTAAAGTGCCTATTGCCAATACTGTTCAGCAGATTTACTCCAGGAATACCTGGATTGACACATCGAATCACTAGATAGGTGAAGCCATTGATTTATCCATTCGAATCTCAAAGAGGGTGGTATCGTCTTCAAACGGTTTGATACTATATTTTAATAATAAAACCGTGAATGAAGATGTCTAATACCATTACTGCCCAGCGGATTTAGTCCCGGAACACATGGTTTGATTCAGGAATCGCAAGAAGGGTGAAGTTATGGACATAGCTGTTCTTCTCTAACGTAAGGTGGCAACGTTCCTGTGCGGCTAGAGCATCGACCTTTTAATTCGTACATGAATTTAAGGTGTCCGTCACTGAAATGAATACTAATGTTTTTGTGTAGAAACGAAATTGTACTCTCGATACAACGGGTTAGTTTCTCGGAGGGTGAGATCTTCGGTAAAGCGGTTGACATTATAGCTACTGATAACGTTCTCAAACGGATTGGCGCTCTATGTTAATATTCAAACCGTGAATTAAGGTGTCTATTGCCAATACTGATCAGCGGATTTACTCCCGTGATTCCTGATTTGTTTCTCGGAATCGCAGGATAGGTGAAGCTATTTAGTAAGCCGCTCGATTCGCAACGAAGAAGGTAACGATGACGAACTGTTCGAACGTCGACCACCTAATTCAGACATGAAACCAAGGTGCCGGTCATTAAAATGTCTACGTATATGTTTCCGTGAACACTAAGCACGGCACACCCTACAAAGGGTTGGTCTACTCGGGAGGTACTGCCATCGACCAGACTTTTGATTTTTTGACAATTGGTAACGTTCACAAACGCTTTGACACTCAATATTAATATTCAATTCGTGAATCAAGGTGTCCATTGCCAATACTATTCACTGCACTTGCTCCGAGAATACGTAGTTTGACTTTATGAATCACAGGATATATGAATCAAATAACTTAGACATACGAAGCTCAGAGAAGGTGGTTACGTTCTCGAACGCTGAGACACAGAGTGTTTATATGTATACACGAAAATCTAGTGTCCGTCTGCTAAAATGTCTATTAATATGCTTCCAAGAACATTAAGCAGGACACTCGCTACAGCGGAATGTGTACTCGGATGTTGAGGTATTCGATAAAAAGAATGACTTTATACGAATGGGTAGTGTTCTCCGACGGTTGCACTCCCTCCTTTATATTGATACCGTGAATTAGGGAATCTGTTACTAATACTCTTTAGCGTGTTTACTCCCGGAATACCTGGTTTGACTTCCCGAATCACAGGACGTCAGACTATTGACTTAGCCCTTAAAATCTCAAGGAAGTTGGTATCGCTCTAGAACGGTCTGACCCTCGATCTTCTAATTCATACATGAAGTTAAGGTTCCCGTCACTGAAATGAATACGAATTTAATTCTCTGAACACGATCATATTTTCTCGATCAAGCCGGTGAGTTTCGCGGAAGGTTATGCCTTCGGTAATACATTGACGTTATAGCTTTTGTAACGCTCTCAAACAGTCTGAACACTCTACTTTAATATTCAAACCGTGAACTAAGGTGTCTATTGCCAATACTGTTCAGGGGATTTACTATCGGATTACCCGACTTGACTCTAAGTATGGCTGAAGAGGTGAAGCTATTGGCTTAGCCGTTCGTCTCTCACAGAAGATTGGAACGCCCTCGAAAAGTCTGACTATCGACCTTCTAATTCTTGCATGAAATTAAGGTGCTTGTCACTAAAATGCATACTAGTTTGTACCTCTGAACGGGGTGCTATACTCTCGATACAGCGGGTTAGTTTATCGGAGTGTACGGCATTCTGTAGGAAGTTAGACCATAAACTTATAGGTTGTTTTCGACATCGGCTTGGCGGCCTGCATTAATATTTAAACTGATCATTGTTGTGTCTATTGCCAATACTCTTCAGCGGACATATTGTCGGTTTTCCAGGGTTGACTGTCGGGCTGACGGGATAGGTGAAGCTTTTGACTTAGCCGTTTGTCTCTCACAGAATGTGGTAATGTTCTCGAGCGGTTTGACACCCGATTTTCTAATTCATGCATGAAATTAATGTGCTCGTCGCTAAAACGTATACTAATTCATGTCACGGAACACGATGTTATTTTTTCGATGCAGCGTATTAGCTTTTCGAAGTGAAAGGTCGTCGGTAGATCGTTTGACTTTATAGGAATTAGTAACACTCTCAAACAGTTTGACCCTCTACTTTAATATCAGAACCGTGAATCAAGGAGTCTACTGAGAATTCCGTCAGCGAATTTACGCCCGTATTATCTTATATGACGCTCGGAATCACAGGATGGGTGAAGCTTTTGACCTAGCCGCTCGACTCTTTAAAGAGCGTAGTAACGACCTCGAGCCGTTTGACCCTCAATCTTCTCATTCATACATAAAGATAAGGTGCCCGTCGCTGAAATCAACACTAATTTGTTTCTCTGACAACGAAGCTATACCCACGATAGGGCGGGTTATGTCCGCGAACGGGAAGGTATCCGGTTAGGAGTAAAACGTTATTCTAATTGGTACCGTTTTACAACGGGTTGACTTTATATGAATTTTTATTGTTCTTCTACCGTTCGACTCTCTACTTTCTTATTTATACCGTGATATAGTCTGTCTAATGCCCATACTGATCAAGAGATTTCTCCGGCTACACCTGGCTTGGTTCTCGGAATCACAGGACAGGTGTGGCTATTGACTCAGCCGATTCCTTCTCAAAGACGGTGTTCACATTCTCGAAATTTTTGACAGTCGACCTTCTAACGCATGCATGAAATTATGGTGGCTGTCAGTAAAATCTATACTGATGTGCATCTCTAGGCACAAGGTTATACTATCGATACAGCGGATTAGGTCCTCGGAAGGTAAGGCCTTCGGTGAGAAGTTGACTGTATAGGAATATGTGTCGTTCTACAATGGTTCGACTCTGTTCTTTAATATTTATAATCGTGATAGAGCATGTGTAATTCCAATACAGTACTGCGGGTTTAGTCGCGGAATACCCGGCATGTCTCTCGGAATCACAGGATGAGTGAAGCTATTGACTTAGCCGTGCGGCTCTGAAAGGGGGTGGTATCGTGCTCAAACGGCGTTACCCCGATTTTCTAATTCAAACATGATATTAAGCTGATCGTCATTCAAATATGTACTAATTAGTTTCTATTATCACGAAGTTATACGCTTGATACAGCGGGACATATTCTCGGAATTTAAAGTATTCTGCAAAAGGATTGACTATATGACAATTGGTAATGTTCTCCGACGATTTGGCTTCCTATCTTAATGCTCATGCCAACAATTTAGGTATCCATTGACAATGCTGTGCAGCGGATGAAATCCTGGTATGCCTGGTTTGACTCTCGTCACGCCAGGATAAGTGGAGCTATTGACTCCTCCGCTAGACCCTCAATGAAGGTCGTCACGTTTCCGAACCGTTTGACACGCGACGCTCTAATTCACACATGAAATTAAGGTGCCCGTCACTAAAATGTATACTAGTTTATTCCCCTGAACACGATTTTATACTCTGGATACAGCTGGTTAGGTTTCACGAAAGGTAAGTTATTCGGTAGGCGAAAGGACTTTATATCAATTGGTAATGCCCTCGAAGGCTTGACGCTTTACTTTAACATTGAAACCGCGAATTAACGTGTTGATTGGCAACAATTTGCAATGGATTTACTTTCGGTATAGGTGGCTTGTCTCTCGGAATCACAGGATAGGTGTTGCTATTGGTACAGCCTCTCGATTCTCAAAGACGGTGATTATGTTATCGCACTGTGTCACACTCGACCTTCTGATTCATACACGAAGATAAGGTGCCCATCACTGAAAAGGTACTGATTTATATTTCTGAAAACTAAACTATACTCTCGACACAGCGGGTCAGGTTCACGGAGGGTAGAGCTTTCTGTAAAAGGTTTTACTCTATACCAATTCGTAACCATATGCAACAGTTTGACCCCATACAATAATACTTATAACGTGAAGTTGGGTGTCTAATGTCATACTGTAATGCGAATTTACTGCCCGAATACAAAGTTTGATTCTCGGAATCGCAGGACAGGTGAAGCTATTCACTTGGCCGTTCATATCTCAAGAGAAGGTGGTGTCGTTCTCGAACGGCTAGACACTCTATCCCCTAATTGATACATGAATTTAAGATGCTCACCTCTATAATGTATTGTAATATGTTCCTCTGGGCACGATTTTATACACTCGATACAGCGAATCAGGTGTTCGGAGAGTAAGGTCTACAGTAAAACGTTTGAAGTTATGTCAGTTGGTAACGTTCTCAAATGGAGTGACGCTCTACTTTAATATTCATACCGTAAATTACGGTGTCTACTGTCAATACTATTCAGCGGACTTATTCCTGCAATAAAAGTATGACTCTTTTAATTGCAAATACAGGTGAAGCTAGTGACTCAGCCGTTCGACTCTCAATGGACGTGGTCGTGATCTCGAACGGTTTGACACTCGTTCCTCTAATTCATACATGAACTTAAGGTGCCCGTCACTGAAATGAATGCTAATTTATTTCTCTGAACGGAAAGTTTTACTCTCGATGAAGCGGATGAGGTTCGCGGAGGTAACGACCTTCGGTAGATCGTTTGACTTAGTACCAATTGGTAACGTTCACAAACGGTGTAACGCTTTATTTTACGACCCTAACCGTGGAATACAGTGTCTATTTCGTATACGGCTCAGAGGATTTACTGTCGAAGTACCAGGTTTGTCACTGGGACTCACAGGATAGGTGAAGCTATCGACTTAGCCGATAGGCTATGATGGAGTGTGGTGACGTTCTGGAACTATTTGACCCTTGATTTTGAGACTCATATATGAAACTATGGTGCCTGTCACTGAAATGTGGACCAATTTCTTTCATTAAACTAGAAGTTATACTCTCGAAACGGTGAGTTTGCTTCTATGATCGTGAGGCCTTTCTAAAGTGTTTGACTTTATACAAATTGCCTATGCTCTCAAACGGTTTGACGCTCTACTCTACCATTCAAAGTATAAACCTAAACCAATGCATAACCACGGTGTCTATTGGCAATACTCTTCAGCGGATTTAATCCAGGGATACCTGGTTTGACTCTCTGAATCACTAGGTGGGTGAAGCTGTTGACTTGGCCGTTCGTATCTCACAGAAGGTGGTAATGGTCACGAACTGTTTTACAATCGATCATCTAATTCGTACATGAAATTAAGATGCCATCACCAAAATGTATACTAATGTGTTACTCTAAGCACGAAGTCATACTGCGGCAGGGTGGCTTCTTGGACGCTAAAGCTTTCGGTAAAGCGATTGATTTTATAGTTACTGGTATCGTTCTCAAACGGGATGACGATCTATTTTAGTATTCAACCCGCGGAGTAAGGTGTCTATTTCAAATACTGTTCTGCGGTTCTACTCTCGGATTACCTGGTAAAACCTTCGGAACCACAGGATAACTGAAGTTATGGACTTAGCTGTTCGTCTGTCACAGCAGTTGATAGCGTTCTCGAACCGTTTGACTGTCTATTTTCCTATTCATACTTGAAAATAAGACGTCCCTCTGCTAAAATGGCTACTAATTTGTTTCCGTTTAAACGTCACACTCGCTGCACCGGGATACGTTCTCGGGAGATATGGCGTTCGGTAAAAGAAATGACTTTTTGTGCATTGGTAATGTTATCCTTCGGATTGACTCTCTACAATAATATTTATACCGTGAATTAAGGTGTCAGTTGTAAATAATCTTCAGCGGATTTACTGCCGGATTACCTACTTCGACTCTCGGAATGTCTGAAGCAAAATTCTTAGCCGTTCGATTATGTAGGAGGGTGGTAACGTTCTCGAACGGTTTTTCCATCGATATTCTAATTCATACATGAACTTATGGTGCCGTCATAATGAT
This sequence comes from Euglossa dilemma, assembly GCA_002201625.1. Classification (NCBI taxonomy): domain Eukaryota; kingdom Metazoa; phylum Arthropoda; class Insecta; order Hymenoptera; family Apidae; genus Euglossa; species Euglossa dilemma. The sequence continues at coordinate 7,849 of NIJG01001534.1, forward strand.
GATTACTAGTGTGATTCTCTAAACACGAAGTTATACTATCGATTAATTGGTTAAGTTTTTCGGAGTGTAAGGTCTGCGGTAAACGTTTGACTTTATAGCAATTGGTAACGTCCTGAAACGAGGTGAGGCTCCGTTTTAATACTCAATCCGCGAATTGATGAATTTATTGCCACTACTGTACATCGCATTTACGCTGGGATTACCTGGTTTATCTCTCGGAACGACAGGATAGGTGAAAGCTTTGACTTATCCATTCGACTATCAAAGAGGGTGGTATCGTTCTCGAATGGTTTGACCATCGATCTCCTAATTCAAAGATGGAATTAAGGTAGCTGTCACTAGTGTGTATAATAATTTGTTTCTCTGAATACGAAGTTATTAACGTGCTACAGCCGTCTTACTGTGCACTTTAACATTCATAACGCGATATATGGTGCCTAATGGCCATACGGAACAGCAGATTAACTCGCGGAATACCTGAATTGACTCCCGGATTCATAGGATAGGTGAACCTATTGGCCTAGCCGATCGGTTATTAACGAAGGTTGTAACGTTCACGATCGCTTTAACACACGACATTCGAATTCATGCATGAAATTAAGGTGCCGATCACTAAAATTTATAATAATTGGTTCGGCTGAACACGAAGATCTGCTCTCGGTACAACGAGTTTTGTCTCCGGAGGGTAAGGCCTTCGGTATAATGTTTGACACTATACCAATAGGTATCATTCTACAATGTATTGACTCTGTACTCTAACATTAGTAACGAGAAAAAGTGTGTCTAATACCCATTCTGATCAGCAGATTTCTCCCTGTATACCTGGTTTGACATTGGGGATCACAAAATATGTGTAACTATTCACGTAGCCGTTCGAACCTCAAAAGTGGTGGTAACAATCTGGAACGCTTTGACCCCCGATCTTTATATTTCATACATGGAAGTAAAGTGCCCGCCTGCCAAAGTATCTACTAATTTGATCATGTGAAGGCAAAGCAGGAAAATCGCTACATCGGGTAAGGGCCGCGGATGGTAAGACATTCGCTAATAAATGTTACTCCATAACAACATGTAAGGTTCTACAGCGGATTGACTCTGTACTACGTCATTTACACCTTGAATTAAGGTGCCCATACTGTGCATTAGATTTACTCCGGGAATTCCTCGTCAGATGCTCGGAATCTCTGGATAGGTGAAGCTAGTGACTTAGCCGTTCGTCCCTCACAGAAGGCGGCATCGTTCTCTAGCGTCTTGACCCTAGATATTCAAGACCATAATAAAATTAAGCTGCCGTCAAAAAAATTTTTAATAATTTCTACCTCTGGGCACGAAGTTATACTCTGGATACGGCGGGTTAGCTTCTCCGAAGGTTGGGCTATCGGTAAAATGTTTTACTTTAAATCCAATAGGCAACGTTCTGCAAGGGTTTGACTATCTTCTTTAATATTCAAACCGCGAATGAAGGTGTCTAGCGCCAATACAGTTCAGTGGATTTATTCCGGAATACTTGGTTGGACTCTCGGAATCGCAGGATAGGTGAAGCTATTGACTTACCCGTTCTAATGACAAAGACTGTGATAAGGTTCTCGAGCAGTTTGGCACTCGATGTTCCATTTCATTAATGAAATTAAGGTGCCCGTCACTGAAACGTATACTAATGCGATTCACTCAACGGGAAGATATACTCTCGATACAGCGGGATTTGTTCTCGGATGATAAGACTTTCTGTAGAAGGTTTTACACTATTCCAATTCCTAAAGATCTACAACGCTTTGACTCCGCATCTTAATATTTCTAACTTAAAATAGGGTATCTAATGCCACACTGTCACTCGGATTTACTGCTAGAATACATGAGTTGTCTCTCGGTAACGCAAAATACGTGATTCTATTGACTTAGCGGTTCACCTCTCAAGGATAGTGGTATCGTTCTCGAACGGCCTGACGCACGATCTTCTAATTCATACATGAAATTAACGTGCCACACTCTAAGTTTTCTACAATTTTGTTTCCACGAACACTAGGCAAGGCACACCCAGCATCGGGATGGGCTTCTCAGAAGGTACGTCCTTCGGGTAAATCGTTTGATCGCATACAAATTTGTAACGTTCTACAGGGGTCTGACACTCTACCTAAATATTCAAACTACAAATTAGAGATCCTATTGCGAATACTTATCATCGGATTTACAGCAGGAATATCTGGCTTGGCACTAGATGTAACAGGATAGGTGAGGTTACTGACTTAGCCGTGCGAATCCCAAAGAAGACGGCCACGGTACCCAAAGGTTTGACGTTCGATATTGCATTTCATACATAAAAGAAAGGTGCCCGTCTCTGAAATGTATGCTAATGCGTTTCACTGAACGCGAAGATATACTCTCGGTGGAGCGAGTTTTGTCCTCGGAAGGTATGGATTTCGGTAAATGCTTTACTCTGTGCCAAAATGTAACGTTTTATAACGGCATGACCCTGTACATTTATACTGATTCCGTGAATTAGGTTGTCTGTTGCTAATACTGTTCAGTGGACTCACTCGCGGAATACCTGGTTTGACTTCAGTAATCACAGGATGCGTGAAGCTATTGGGATAGCCGGTCGAACCACAAAGAGGGTGGTAACGTTCCCGATCGATATGACCATCCATATTCTATTTCCTACATGAATTTATGGTTCCCGTCACAGAAATAGATACTAGTTTCTTTGTCCGAACACGAAGTTGTATCTTCGCTACAGCGGGTTTGTTCTTCGTAGGGTAAGGTCTTCTGTAAAGCGTTTGACTTTATAGCAATTGATGACGTTCTCAAACGGTTTGACGCTCTGTTTTAATATTCAGACAGTGAATTAATGTGTCTATCACCAACACCGTTCACCAACACCGTTCGGACTCAATCCTGGAATACTTACGTTAGCTCTAGGAATCACAGGATGAGTGAAGTTATTGACTTCTCCGTTCGGTTCTCAAAGAAACTGGTAGCGTTCACGATCGGTCTGACTGTCGATTTTTCTGTTCATACAGGAATACCGGGCTTTCGCAAGCTAAAACGTCAAATAATTAGTAGCTGTGTACATTATGCAACACACTCGGTGCAGCGTGTCAGGTTCTCGGAAGGTATGGTAATTTTTAGAGTGGCTGACTTTGTAGAAGATGGTAATGCTCTCCAACGGTTAACGCCTGTACTTTAATTTTCATACAGCGAGAGAAGGTGTTTGTTGCCAATACTGTTCATCGGATTGACTCCCGGAACGCCTGGCTCGATATATCAGGATAGGTGAGTCTATTGACTTAGCCGTTTGTCCCGTACAGATGGTGGAATTGTTCTCGAAAGTTACGACTCTCGATCTTCTAATTCATTCATGAGATAGAGGTGCGCTCCTATAATATGTCAACTTATATGTTTCCATGAACACTAAGCAAGGCTCTCCCTACAGCAGGCTGAACGACATGGGAGGTAAGGCCTTCGGTAAAAAGTTTGAATCCACGGGAATAGGTAAGGCTCTACAGCGGTATTACGCTCTACTTTAGAATTCGAAATGTGAATTGAGGGGTCTATTGCCTATACTGTTCAGGGGATTTTCCCCAGGAATACGTGGTTTGACTCTCTTAATCACAGTATAGTTGGAGCTGCTGACCTAGCCGTTCGACTCTAAATGAGGGTGGAAACGTTCTCGATAGGGTTGACTGTCTATATTATAATTCATACATGAATTTAAGTTGCCGTCACTAAAATGTGTGCTAATGTGTTTCTATTGACACGAAGCTTGCACTCTCGATACAGTGGGTAAGTTCTTCGGAGGATAATGTCTTCGGTAAAACGTTTGATGTTATACCAATTGCTAACGTTCTCAAACGGTTTGACGCTCAACAGTTATATTCAGACCGTGGATGAAGGTGTCTGTTGCCAATACTGTTCAGCGTATTTACTCCTGAATTACCTGGTATGACTCTCGGTATCACAGGATAGGTGAAGCTATTGACTTAGCTGTTCGACCATCAATGAAGGTGGTAATGTTCAAGAATGCTTTGATTCTCACATTTAGAGCTCGAACATTAAATTAAATTGCCCGTTGGCTACAATGTGCGCCAACCAGATGCCAGGAACTTTATGTTCGACTCTCGGTACAGGGGGTTAGGTTCTCGGAATGTAGAGGCCATCAATATGATGTTTGACCCTATACCAAATGGTAAATGTCCCGAAGGGTTTGACTATTGACGTATCAGAAAATGCCTAAATGGAATTATTAAATTCTAATAATAAATACAATAAATGATCGCGTGACTTGCCCTGCTTTTTAGCGGGCGGGCTTGTTTTTCAGCATAGCTCGATTGTGATCTCGAGTTTAGGTTAGGTTTTCGTGCTCGGATGTGGTCCTCGGACATACAAATTTCGGACATGCAACAGTTAAGCGAAAACAGGAAATTGATAAATCGAATCTGAGAATGGCATGTACATTAAATGGGCGTGTGGAATTGTCTGCCTTGTATCTGGCGTATTGGGTTTTGGGCAGGGTACGGTTAGGTTCTCGGATATTGTCTAGGTTCTTGGACATACACGACGCGGAAATGAGGAAATTACAAAAAAGATGGGAAATAACTAAACAGAGTTATTACATGCCAGTTGTAAATACACTAAATACGCAGGTGGGTTGGCCTGCGTACTGCGGCCCAGATTAGGTTTTGGCTAGGTTTCGGTACATTCCCTCGTGCGAAGTTTCGGAGGCGAATATGTTGTACTTCTAGTAAGGAGACGAGTGAAGTGCGTGCGTGGGTGTTGTAGAGTGTTCATCAGAGCGCTGTAATCGTGGTTCGCGTCGCTCTGAAACCTTAAGTGAACAATACGAAGTGAAATCGCCGC
>NIJG01001534.1:24746-40341 GCA_002201625.1 Euglossa dilemma
TTGCGAACGACAGATTGGTGGGGCATACTGTATGGTCTTCGATATTTTGTTTAACCATAATATTGTACCGTATACATTCTTTCTCAGTTTTCAATTTATTTATAGATACTGTAATTTACTGTATTGATATTATCGATTTTTATCATAATTTAAATTTTTATTTCAAGAATTGTATTTCTTAGTAAAAGTGTTTTTGGAATTAGTTGAGTGCACGTTTATGACAATATTTCGTTGACTTTGTTGGTGTATTACATGATTATCTGTACACGTACCTACGCTACCGGAGCAACACGACCTGCGAAGTCTTGGAGTTGCGTGCGACAGAACGGAGCGGCACTACTCGATGGTGTTCGTTAACTTCTTTAACCATAATACTGTACAGTATGGATCTCTTCCTAGTTTTCCATTTATTTATGAATACTGTATATTACAGTTATGCTATTTTCGATTTCCTAATAATTTCCGGTTTTTAATTTAAAAATTTATACTTCACAGTAAGAGTGCCTATTCCATTAGATAAATCTACGTGTATGCCAGTATTTTGCTTTATTTCTTCTTGTACTATTTGATTGTCTGAATACAAACCTACGCCTCTGTAGGACACGAATGGAGTGACATTCTAGTTGCGTTCGGTTGGTTGGTGCTACTCGACTCTATGGTCTTTGTTAATTTCATTAATCTCAATATTGTACCGTAAGCATTCTTTCGCAATTTTCAGTTTATTTCTATGCATTAGTTCCCAATTTTTCCGTTATTTATTCATTCTGCAGTTTACTGTTCCAATCTTTTCGATTTCTTTCCAAATTTTCAATTTTTATTATAAGAAATTGCATTTCATAGTAAAGGTGTCTTTGTAATTACATGAGAGCACGTTTACGTCATTTATTTGTTACATATTTACATATTCCGTCAATGTTTACTTCTTTATCCATAATATTGAGCCGTGTGCTTCATTTGAAATTTTCTATACATTTCTACATACTGCAATTTACTGTTATGATTTTTTCCATTCCTTCCAAAATGTTAGCTTTTAGTATAGGAACCTGTGATCCTTGTTGTCATTTTACACGTTTGTCAGCATACGTACCTACGGTGCTGTAGAGACGCGGCTGGCCTGTCCTTGTAGATACGTAAGCCAGATCGGAGCGGCACCACGGAATGGTCTTCAATAATTTCTTTAACCATAATATTGTATCGCATGAATTCTATCGCTGTTATCTATTTATTTATTAGTACTGTAATATCCCAGAATGATATTTTCGAATTTCATCGAAATTTTGGATTTCAGGTTTAGAAAATTCCGGATCGACACGGCTGGAATGCTCTCGAAGTTGCGTACGCCAGATCGGAGCGGCATATTGGATGGACTTCGTTAACTTCTTTACCATTGATTTTGTACCGTACACATTTTCCCCGTTTTCATTTTATTTATACAAACTGTTTACTGTTATGATATTTTCCTTGTTTTTCATAATTATCAATTTATAGTTTAAGAGATTGTATATCTTAGTGAAAGAGTCTTTACAAATAGTTGAATGTACGTTTATGACATTATTTTGTTGAAAATATTACTATTTTATACGACGGCCTGTATTCGTACCCACGCTGTCGGAGCGCCACGATCAGCCATGTCTTATAGTAGCGTACGGCAGGGCGAAGTGGCACTACTGGATGGTCTTCGTTAATTTCTATAACCATGATGTTGTACGGTATGCATTTTCCTCAGTTTCCCATTTATTTATATATGCTGTAATTTACTGTTCTCATATTTTCCATTCTCGCAAATATTATGAATTTTTAGATTAAAAAATTGTATTTCTTATTTAAAGTGTCTATGGAAAAAGTTGAGTGTTCGTTTACGACCTACCTACGTTGCCGGTACGACACGACAGGCGAGGTCTTGTATGTGCGACATAGTAGATTCGCACCGATATACCGTACGCATTTACAAGTCCACTCCAGCCGCGTCGCACCTGAGGAGTAAGTGCGTGTACAGAAAATAAATATAAAATTACAGTAAGTTTAACATAATATTGTCATATACCTAAGCTCAGCTGATTCAATAGACACTTTTACTTTGTAGTACAATCTTTCAAATTAAATATCGGATATTTTGAAAACGAATCGAAATTGTCATAGGATTTCATTGCTGTGTGTATAAATAAATGATTGACTGCGGAAAAATACTGTACTGCCGCTCCGATCTACCGAAAGCAACTACAAGACCACTGTAGTTGAGCGGCAACTAGACACTTTTACTAGGGAATACAGTTATATAAACTAAAAATTGACAATTTTGAAAAAAATCGGAAATATCATTGCAGTACATTAAAGTATGAGGAGATGAATAGAAAACAGGGAAAGAATGCATACGGCACAATATTATGCATAAGGAAGTTAACGAAGGCCACACAGTAGCGCCGCTCCATTCTGTCATACGCCACTACAAGTCCTCGCCAGTCGTTTCGCACAAACTGCGTAGTTACGTATACGGACTGTAATAAAAAATAGCAATTAGTTCAACAAAACAATGTTATTACCGTGCACTGAACTAATTGAAAAGGCACTTTTAAAATGAAATACAATCTTATAAATAAAAATTGATAATTATGTAAAAAATTGTATATATCACAACAGTCAATTACAGTATATATAAATAAATGGAAAACTGGAAAAAAGAATATGGTACAAAATAATGGTCAAAGATATTAACGATGAACGTCCAGTATGCCCCACCGATCTGACCTACGCAACTACGGGACCTCAACAGTCGTGTTGGGCTGGAAGCGTAGGCACGCATACAGATAATAACTTTAACAAAGTATTGTCATAAGCATACACTCGAATAATTCCAAAGACACCTTCACGAGGGAATACAATTCTTGAAAATAAAAACGAAAAATTTCGAAGAAAATAGAGAAGAATATAACAATAAACTACAGTACTTAGAAATAAATAGAAACTGCGAAAGAATGCGTATGGTCCAAAAGTCAGTGTTACTGAAATTAACGAGGACCATCCAGGCGTGTCGCTCCGGCAGCTTAGGTACGTACACAGACAATCATATAAAATAACAATAAGTTTGATATAATATTATCATAAACGTCCACACAACTGATCCAATAGACTCTTTTCATAAAAATAAAATTTTTGTAATTCAAAATTTGAAAATTTTGGAAAAAATGTAAAATATCGTACAAGTAAATTACAGTATAATGAAATGAATGGAAGATTAGGAAAAAATGCATTCGGTAAAAGATGAAGGTTGGAGAAACTCACGAAGACCATCAAGTAGTGCCACTCCGACCTGCGGTACGCAAATACATGACATCGAGAGTCGTGTCGTTCCGGAACCGAAGGTTCCTATAAAGACAATCGCATAAAATAGCAATAAATTTAGCAAAGTTACGTCATTAACGTACCGTCAACTAATTCCGAAGTCACTTTTACTAAGAAATACAATTTCATTCAAATAAAAATTGGGAATATCGAAGTAAATTGAAAACGTCAAAACAGTAATTTATAGAATGTATAAATAAATGGAACACTGCGAAAGTATGCAATATGAAGGTTGAAGAAATTGACGGAGATGATGCAGTAGTGTGGTTTCAATCTACCGACAGCAGTTACAAAGACATGCCAGTCCTGTCGCTCCGGAAACGTAGGTGCGCATACACACGATCATGTAAAATAGCAGTAAGTATAACAAAAAAATGTAACAAACGTACACTCAGCTACATCCAAAGACAGTTTCACTTAGAAGACCAATTTTCTAAGATATAAATGAAAAATTTCCAGAAAAATCCAAAATGGCATGACTGTCAATTACAGCATGTATTCATAAATAGACAACTGGGAAAGAATGCATGCAGAACAAAATCATGTTTAAAGAATTTAACGAAAACCATTTGGTAGCGCTCGTCTGATCTGCTGTCCGCAACTACAAGTCCGCGCCAGCCGTGTCGCTCAGGCACTGTAGGTACGTATACAGACAATCAAACAAAATAAGAAAATTTTCAACAAAATATTGTTGTAAACGTACACTCAACTAATTCCTAAGACTCATCAGGTAGGAAATACAATTTTTTAAATAAGAAATTGAAGATTTTGAAACAAATTGAAAATATCATTAGGGAAAATTACAGTACCTATAAATATATGGGAGAAAACTGCGACCCGGCTGGTAACATCTTTAACCTTGATGTTGAACCGTATGCAATCCAGCGCAGTTTTTTTATTTATATCTACAAACTGTGATTTATTAATATGGCATTTTCCATTTCATTCAATATTTCCGAATTTTAATTCCCAAAATTGTATTTTTTAGAGAAAGTGAGATTGGAATTAGTTAAGTGTACGTAAACGACAATATTTTGTTAAATTCTTGGTCATTTTATATGAATGTCCCCCCTGCGTACCAAGGCTGCCGTAGTGACACGATGGGAGTGGTCTCGTAGTTCCGTTCGGTACAACGGAGCGCACACTACTGGTCAGTCTTCCTTAATTACTTTAATCTTAGTGTTGTAACGAATGCATTTTTTCTGCTTTCTATTCATTACTACATATTGTAATTTACATGTTATGATGTTTCATATTTTTTTATAAATTTCCTATTTTCAATTTAAAAAATTGTACATTTATGTAAAGGTGTCTTCGAAATTAGATGAGTGTACCTTTACGAATATATATTATTAGATATATTGTTATTTGACATCATTATCTGTACACGTGCCCACGCTGCCGGAACGACACGTCCTGCGAGATCTTACAATTGCGTATGGCAGGAATGAGTGGCATTGCTCGATGATCTTCGCTAATTTCTTTAAACATGGTTTTTTACAGTATGCATCTTTTCAACGTCTCCCATTTCTTTATACGCTCTGTAACTTACTGTTCTTCTATTTTCGATTTTGCGTACATAATTATATGCTTTAAGTGTAATAAACTATATTTCTTAGCAAAAGTGCCTTTGGAATTAGTTCACGGTTGTGGCAATATTTAGATAAAAATATTTTTGTTTTATATGATTGTTCGTATACGCACCCATGCTGCTGGCGCGACATGATTGGCGAAGACATGTATTTGCGTTTCGCAGGGCGGATTGGTACTACTGGATGGTCTTTGTTAATTTCTTTAACCCTGATATTGTCCCGTATGCATTTTCCCCATGTTTTATAATTTTATATTCATACTATAATTAACTGTTATATTTTCAATTTATCTCAAAATATTCAATTTTCAGTATATAACATTGAATTCCTTAGTAAAAGTGCCTTTGCAACTTGTTGAGGGTACGTTTGTGACAATATTTTGTTGAATTTTATGTTGTATTGTATGATAGTCTCTACACGAGCTTACGTTATCGGAACCACACGAATGGAGTGATCTTGCAGTTAAGTATAGTAGATAGATGCGACGCAACTCGCTCGCCACCGTATGCCTATCGGCACTGCGGTTCTTTAAGAGCGGGTTGATGTTGTAGTTGTGTACGGAATATCGGAGAGACACAACTGGACAATATTCCTTAATTTCTATAACTTCGATTTTGACCCGCATTCGTGTCTCCTCATGTTTTCAACTTATTTATACATACTCTAATTTACAGTAATATTTTCGATTTTCTTCCAAAATTTTCAATTCTTTTATTGAGAAAGCTGTATTTCCCAGTATCGGTTTCTTCCGAATTGGTTGAGTTTCCGCTTATGACAATACATTGTTAAGCTTGTTATTACCTTATATGATTGTCTGTACACGTACCAATGCTGCCGGAGCAACACGACTGGTGGTGGTCCTGTAGCTGCGCTCCGCAGATCGAATCGAATCTACTATATGGTTTTAAACATCATATTGTACCGAATGCATTTTTTCGCAGTTTTCTATTTATTTCTGCATGCTGTGCGTTACTGTTATGGTACTTCCGATTTCATTCAGCTGTTCCAATTTTTAATTTCAATAATTGTATTCTATAGGAAAAGTGCCTTTGGAATTAGTTGAGTGTACGTTTATTACATTATTTTGTTAAACCTGTTATTACATTCTATGTTTTTCTGTATACGTACCTACGTTCCCGCAGCAACACGACTGTCCAAGTCTTCTAGTTGCGTCCGGTAGATCGGAGCGGCAATGCTGTATGGTCTACAAAAATTTCTTTAACCTTCATATTGTGTAGCACGCATTTTTCCTTCATTTATACACTCTGCAATTTACGGTTTCAATCTTTTCGATTTTTTTCCAAATTTTCAATTTTTATTTTAAGAAATTGTAATTCCTAATAAAGGTGTCTTTGTAATTACATGAGTGTACGCTTATGTCATTTATTTGTTACATATTCCTACCTTATATTGCTATCCGTATGCGTACCTACGCTCCCGAACCAACACCACTGGCGAGGACTTGCAGTTGCGAACCCCAGATCGAAGCGGCTTTACTGGATGGTATTTGTTTATTTCTTTATCCATAATATTGTGCCGTATGCAATCTTTTGCAATTTTCTATTCATTTCTACATACTGCAATTTACAGTAATGATTTTTTCGGTACTTTCCAAAATTTCTAGTATTTATTATAAGAGCCTGTATTCCTTAGTATACGCGCCTTTTGAATTTGTTGAGTTTATATTTATGACAATATTTCGTTAACATTGCTGTCATTTCACAGACTTGTGTGTATACGTACCTACGGCGTTGTTGCGACACAGCTAGAGCGGTCTCTTAGTTGTGTTCGGTAGATCGGAGCGACACTACTGGATGGTTCTCGTTACTTTCTGTAACCTTCACATTGTACGGTGTGGATCCTTTCGCAGTCTTCCATTTGTATTTACTTACAGTAATTTACTGACATGATATCTTCAATGTTCTTCAAAATTTTCAAATTTTAGTTTAAAGGATTGTAGTTATTAGTAAAAGTGCCTGTTGCATTAGTTGAGTGTACGAATAAGCCTATATTTTGTTAAAATTATTCTTATTTTCTACGGTAGTGTGTATACGTACCTATGCGGTTTGGGCGACTCGAATGGCTACGTATAGTTGTTGCGAACGGCAGATCTGATTGACACTACTGTTTGATATTCGATAATATCTCTAACTTGATATTGTACTGCATGCATTTTTCCCCGTTTTCCATTTATATAAACACACTGTTATTTACTGTTACTATATTCTCGATTTCTTTCAAAATTTTCAATGCTTATTTTAAAAAATTGTCTTTTCTAGTGAATGTGTCATTGGTGTTAGTTGAGTGTACGTTTATCGCGATATTTTGCTATACTTATTATAGTTTTATATGATTTCTTGTACACATACCCACCGCTTCCGGATCGACACGGCTGGAGTGTTCTTGCAGTTACTTACGGCAGATCGGTGAGGCACTACTGAATTGACTTCATTAATTCCTTTAACCCTGATATTGTACCGTATGCATTCTTTCGCAGTTTTCGATTTGTCTCTACATAGTGTAATTTATTGTTCTGATATTTTCCATTTTTTCCCCCATTTTTCAATTTTTAGAATAAAAAATTGTATTTTCTATTAAATGTGTCATTAGAATTATTTGTGTGTATGCTTATGTCAAAATTATGTTAAATTCCTTGATAGTTTATATAATTGTCAGTATTCATACTTATGTTGCCGGTGCGACACGACTGGCGAAGCCATGTAGTTGCGTACGGCAGAACGGAGACGCTAGTGTATGATCTTCGTTAATTTCTTTAACCATGATATTTTACCGCATGTAATTTTTCACAGTTATCCATTTATTTATACATGCCGCAATATACTGTTATGATATTTCCGATTTTTTTCTATATTTTCGATTTTAAGTTTAAAAAATTGTATTTCTTAGTAAAAGTTCCTTTTGAATCAATTAAGTCTGCAGTCATTACAATATTTTGCTGAATTTGGTACTGTATTGTATTATTGTCTGTATACATACTTACGCTTATGGAGCGACACGAATGGACTGGTCTTGTAGTTGCATTCGGTAGATCGGAGCGGCAATGCAGAATGGTCTTCATCAATTTCTTTAACCTTGATATTGCACCGTATGCATTCTTTTCGCAGTTTTCCATTAATTTATACATACTGTAGTTAACTGTTATAATGTGCTCGATTTATTTCAAAATTTTCTATTTTTAATTTTAAAAATTGTAATTATTAGTAGAAGTATGCTTAGAATTATTTGAGTGTACGTTTATGACATTATAATGTTAAAATTATTCTGATATTATATGATTGTCTATATGGGTACCTACGCTTCCGGAGCGACACGGCTGCAGTAGTTTAGGTAAGTGTCATATTGTATGCATTTTTCGCAGTAATCTATTTACTTCTACACACTGGAATTTACTGGTATGATATTTTCAATTTTCTTCGAAATAAGAATTTTTATTTTCAAAAATTTTGTTATTTAGGAAAAGTGACATTGGAATTAGTTGAGTGTACGTTTATGACATTATTTAGTAAATATAGTGATATTTTATATGATTCTCCGTATACATACTTACGCTGCCTGAACAAATCGACTGGCGAGGCCTTGAAGTTGCGTATGGCAGAAAGGAGCGGCACTACTGAATGTTCTTCGATAATTACATGAAACCATGATTTTGTAACGTATGCATTTTTCCAAGCTTTCCACTTATTTATACATATTGTAATTTACAGATAAGGTATTCGTCATTTCCTACATAATTGTCATTTTTTGTTTGAAAAATTGCATTTCTTAGTAAACGAGCCTTTTCAATTTGTGGAGTGTACGTTAATGATAATATTATGCCAAACTTATTATTATTTTGTACGACTTTCTGTATACGTACCTACGTTGCCGGAGCGACCGGCTTGGAGTAGACTTGTAGTTGCGTACGGTACATTGGAGCGACACAACTGGATGGTTTTCGTTAATTTCTTTAATCTGGGAATCGTACCGAATGGATCTTTTCCCTAGTTTTTCATTTACATATACATACCGTATTTTACACTTGTAATATTTACGATTTCATTCATAATTTCCAATTTCTACTTGCAAGAAACATATTTTTTAGGATAAACGCTTTCGAATTAGTAGAATGTACGTTCATGACAATATTTTGCTAAATTCTTGATTATTCAAAGGATTGTCACTATTCGTACGTACGCTTCCGGAGCAACACGGCTCGCGAGGTCTTGCAGTTCCTTTCGGTAGATCGGAGTGGCACTAATGTAAGGTCTTCGTTAATTTCATTAGCCTTGATTTTGTACCGTATGCACTCTGTCGCAATTTTCTATTTAGCACTGCATGCCGTAATTTACTGCTATGATATCTTCGGTTCTTCTTTTATCAAAACTTCCAGGCCTTAATTTCAAAACTGACCTTTTTAGTAAGCGTGTCCTTGGAATTAGTTGAGTATACGTTTACTACAATATTTTGTTAAACTCAATGTTATATTATATTACTGTCAGTATACGTACCTACGGGTCCGGAGATACACGGAAAGAATGGTCTTGCAGTTGCGTTCGGTAGTCCAGAGCGACATTACGCTATGGATACTGTTAATTTCCATAACCTTGATATGGTACCGCATGAACTTTATCCCAGTTTTCCGTTTATTTGTACACACTGTTATTTACTGTTATATTTTCGATTGTCTTCGTAATTTTCAATTCTCATTTGAAGAAATTGTATTCTTTAGTTATGGTATTCTTTGAATTAGGTGAGTGTTGACATATGGCATTATTTTCGTAATCTAATTCTTACTTTATATGATGGTCTGCATACGTACCTATGCTGTCGGGTCAACACGACTGGCGATGCCTTCTAGTTGCGTACGGTAGATGGAAACGGCACTACTGAATCATCTTCATTAACTTGTCTGACCCTGACATTGTACCGATTGCATTTTTTCCCGCTCATCCATTTATTTCATGAAACTGTAATTTACTGTTTGAATATTTGCGATTTTTCTCAAAATTTCCCATTTTTGTTGTAAAAAATCGTATTTCTTAGTAAAGTAATTAGTAATGTATATATACCGACGCTGCTTGAGCGACACGACTGGCGAGGATTTGCAGTTTTGTCCGGCAGATCGGAGAGGCACTACTCTATGGGCTTTGCTGATTTCTATAACCATGGTATTCTACCGTAAGCGTTCTTTCGCAGTCTTCTATTTATTTCTACATACTGTATCTTACTGTTAATATATTCTCGATTTCCTTTTTTTAAATTTTCAATTCTTTATTTCAAAAATTGTGCTTTTTTGTAAAAGTGCCTTGGAATTATACGAGTATAACTTTATAGAAATATTTTGTTCAATTTGTTGTTATTTTAAATGACTGTCTGTATGCGTACCTAGGCTGCCGGAGCGATACGCCTAGCGGGTGTTGTAGTTGCGTACGGCAAATCGGAGCGGCACTACTGTATGACCTTCTATAATTCCCCTATCTTAGATAGCGTACTGTACGCATTATTTCCCAGACGGAAATTAATATATACTTACTCTAATTTACTGTTATGCACTTTATCCCAGTTTTACATTTATATATACATACCGTAATATACTGCCACGACAATTTCAAATTATTTCTTCTCTTTCGGTTTTCAACATATAAAATTGTGTTCCCTAGTGTAAGTGCCCTTTGAACAATTTGAGCTTACGTTTATGACAATATTATATCATGCTTGACGTTATTTTATGTGATTGACTGTATATTTGCCTACGCTGCCCGCGCAACTCGTCTTGTGAGGTCTTGTAGATGCTTATGGCAGATCGGAACTGCACGAATGGACGGTCTTCGTTAATTTCTTTAAGCTTGATGTAGTATGCCATGCAGTTTTCCCAGTCCACCATTTAATTATACATACTGTAATTTACTGTTATGATTAATTCGGTTTTATTGGAAATTTTCAATTTTTAGTTGCAAGAATTGTATTTCTTAGTAAAAGTGTATTTTGAATTAGTTGAACTTACGTTTATGTCAATATTATGTTAAACTTACTGTAATTTTATATTTGATTTCTATATACACACCTACTCCTCCGGAGCGACGCGACTGGAGTGGACTTGTATTTGCGTACGGTATATCGATGCGACTCGACTATGTCGGTCAACGTATGCGCATTGACGCAACGGGGCGACACGACGAAAGTGTACTCGTAGCCGCGTACGGTACCTCGGTGCGACAATACTGTATGGTTTTCTTTAATTTCCTTAATCTTGACAGTGTAGCCTATGCACATCACCCATTTTTCTACGTATTTCTGCAAATTGTAATTTATTCTTATGGCATTTTCGATTTCGTACAAAATGCCCTACTTTTAATATCAGGAATTGTAATTCATAACATAATCATCTTTGCAATTAGTTGAGTGTAGGTTTACAACAATACTTCGTTGATGTATTGTCATTTTACATGACTTTCTGTATACGTCGCTACGCTGTTTCAGGCACACGACTGGAATGGCCTCGTAGTTGCCTCCGGTAGATCGGAGCGGTGCTACTGTATGGTCTTTGTTAACTTCACTAACCATAATTTGGAATGTATACAATTTCTTCCAGATTTCCATTTATGAATATATATTGCAATTGGCTGTCATGATATTTTCGATTATTTTTCAAAATTTTCAATCTTTATTTTTAGAAGTAGTATTTCATAGCAAAAGAGTCTATGAAATTAACTAAATGTACGTATATGAAGATATTTTGTGATATTGTTTGTTATTTAATATAATTGTCTCCATATGTACCAACACTGCCAGGACGATACTAATGCAGTCGTTTTGTAGTTGCATTCGGTAGATTTGTGCGGCACTACTGGACGTACTTCGTTAATTTCCTTAACCCTAATGTGGTCCGCATGCATTTTTTCGCAGTTTTCTATTTACTTCAAAATACGGTGATTTCCTGTTGTCATATTTTCGATTTTGATCAAAAATTTCAATCTTTAGTTTAAAAAATTGTATTTTTGAGTAAAAGTGTCTATGGACTTAGATGCGTGTACGTCCATGGCATTATTTTGTTAAACTAATTGTTATTTTATGTGATTGTCTGTACACGCAACTACGCTGTTTAAGCGACAGGACTGTCGAAGTCATGTTGCTACGTTCGGCAGATCGTAGCCACTGTATTGTATGATCTTCGTTAACATCCCTAACCTGGAAATTGCACCGCATGCATTTTTTCCTAGTCCTCCATTTATTTATGCACGCTGTAACTTACTGTTATGATATTTAATATTTTATTCAAAATTTTCAATTTTTTGTTTAAAAAACTGTATTTTTCAGTAAACGCGTCTTCGGAAATGCTTGACTGTACGTATATGCCATTATATTGTTAGTCTTAGTTCTATTTTATATAATTGTCTGCATACGTACCTACGCTGTTGGACCGACACGACTGGTGAGATCTGGAAGTTGCGTAGCGCAGACCGATTCGGCACTACTGGATGGTCCTCGTTAATTTCTTAAACCATGATTTTGTACCGTATCCATTATTCACCTGTTTTCTATCCATTTAAAAACACTGTAATTTTCTGCTATGATATATTCGTTTTTCTTCAAAATTTTCAATTTTTATTCTAAAATATTTTATATCTTAATAAATTGCCTTCAGAATTGATTGATTGTATGCTCATGGCAATATTTTGTTAGACTTATTGTTATTTTGTATGATTGGCTGCATGCGTACATACGCTGTCGGAGAGACACGACTGGTGAGGTCTGGTATATGCGTTCAGCAAATAGGAGCGGCATTATTGGAAGGTCTTTGTTAATTTCCTTAACCGTAATTTTGATCTGTTTGCATTTTAACGCCCTGTTTTCTATTTATTCGTGCACCCTGTAATTTGGTGTTATGATATTTTCCATGTTTTACAAGGTTTGCAATTTTTAGTGTAATAGATTGTATATATTAGTAAATGTTTCGTTTGAAATAGGTGCTTTTATGTTTGTGACAACATTTTGTTAAGGTTGTTGTTATTATATATGATTGTCTGTATTCGTTCCTACGCTGCCAGAGCTACATGACTTCCGATGTCTTGTAGTTGCGTTCGGTATTTCGCAGCGACACTGCTGTACGGTTTCTGTTAATTCCACCACCTAGGTTTTGTACCATATACATTCTGTCGCAGTTTTATATTTATTTCTACATACCGTAATATCCGATTTTTCCAAAGTATTCTATTTTTAGTGTAGAGAATTTAGTATATAGAATATCTTACTCAGAGTACCATTTGAATTCGTTGATTGTACGGTTATAACAATGTAACGCCAGCCAAAATCCAGCCAACGCATAACCAGACGCATCTCCCAGACGGCAAGCATAGCAAAATCAGCCAAAATCAGCCAAAACCAGCCAAAATATCACCAAAAACCCTCTTACACAACCAGAAAATTATACTATAAATACCGAGAACAAACGAGTAAAGCAGTTCTATATTATACCTCAAACGGATCGATTCTACATTCGTATAAATATCCTGAAAACCTACGTTAAATCTTTAAAACTATTCAATATCTGTTATACACTTATTTTAGGGAATAGGTATTAATACAAGAAACCTAGTATCTCTAGACAGCGTCTCTTTCACCAAGGTTTAAGAGCCGTCCGTTTATATCTTATTTTAATACTTGCCACGTATTTCCCCGTGACACCAATATATATAACAAGAAATTCAACAAAATACTTACACGTACGTGCATTCAACTAATTCCAAAGTCACATTTTACAGAAAATTCAATTTTTGACATTAAAAATGGGAAAATATGAAAAACATCGAAAATATCATAACAGTAAATTACAGTAAGTATGTACAGGCAGAATAGTGAGTGGAAATGCATACGGCACAAAATCAAGGTTAACGAAATTAACGAAGGCCATTCAGTAATGCCCCTCCGAGATGACGTACGTTGTTACAAGATTCGACAGTCGTGTAGCTTTAGCAGCGTGTGTTGGAGTACAGACTATTATATGAAATAACAATAAGTTCAACAAAATAAAGTCACTATCAAACAGTCAACTGTTTCCAAAGACTTTTACTAGGGATTACAGTTTTATAAACTAAAAATTGATAATTTGAAAAAATCGTAAATATCATTACAGTAATTTACAGTATGTAGAAATAAATAGAAAACTACGAAACGATGCATACGGTATAATATCAAGGTTAAATATATTGTCGAATACCATCCAGTAGTGCCGTTCCGATCTGGCGTACAGAAATACAAGACTACGCATATCGTATCGCCCCGACAACGTATGTACGTATACGAACAATCTCATAAATTATCAACAAGCTTATCAAAATGTTGTCATAAACGCACACAGAATTAATTCGAACATCACTCTTACTAAGAAATCCGATTTTTTGGACAAAAAATTGAAAATTTAAAGAAAAATAAAAAATATCATAACAGTTAAATATAGTACGCATAAATAAATGGAAGTCTGGCTCGAACTGCATACTGTACAAGATCAAGAATAATGAATTAACGAAGACCATCCTATAGTGCCGTTCCGGTATACTGTACGCAACCACAAGACCTCGCCAGTCGTGTCGCTCGGACAGCGTATGTACGTATACGGACCATCATACAAAATAGTAATTAGTGTAAGAATATAATGCGATATGCGTAAACTCATCTAATTCCAAGGACACTTTTTCTAAGAAATAAAATTATTTGAAATAAAAATTGAAAATTTCGAAGAATGTCGAAGATATCACATCAGTAAATTACAGTATTTATAAATAAACAGAAAACTGCGAAAGAATACATGCAGTACAAAATTATGGTTAAAGAAATTAACGGAGACCATCCAGTCGTGCCGCACCGATCTATCGAATGCTACTACAAGACGACTGTAGTATTATCGTCCCGGCAGACTTGGTACATATGAAGACGATCATATAAAATAACGAAGAATTTTTCAAAATATCGCCATATACGTACAGTCAATTAATTCCAATAACACTTTTACTAGAGAATACAATTTCATTAAATAAACATTGAGAATTGCGAAGAAATCGAAAGTATTATAACAGTAAATAACGGTATTTGTAGAGAAATAGAAAACTGAGGAAGAATGCGTACGGACCAATATTATTGTTAAAGACATTAACGAAGTTCGTACAGTATTGTCGCTCCGATTTACGGTACGCATAAACAGGACCACTACATCCGTCTCGCTCTTGAAGCATAGGTACGTACACAGACAACCATATGAAATAACAATGAGATTAATATGATATTATCATATTCGGACACTCAATTAATTCCAAAGGCACTTTTACTAAATGGTACAGTTCCTTAAATTAGAAAACCGAAATTTTGTAAAAAATCAGAAATATCGAAACAGTGAATTTCTAATCGTAGAAATAAGTAGAATACTGCTGACGTATGTGTACGGTACAGAATGAAGGTTAAGGAATAATTGTAGACCATACGTTAGTGTCGCTCTGTTCTACCGAACGTAACTGCAAGGCCACTCCAGCCGTGTCGCTCTGCAAGCGTCGGTACGTATACAGATAAGCGTATTCGATAACAATATGTTTAGCAAAATATTGTCAGAAATGGAAAAACAACTAATTCCGAGGGAAATTTTACTAGTGAGTACAATTTTCTAGACTAAAAAT
>NIJG01001535.1:1077-14827 GCA_002201625.1 Euglossa dilemma
TTGCATATATAATATGAAAATTTGCTGTACTGATAATTTCGACTAGTATTGAGTTGAGCTAATTTTGTTGCACATATAAAATGAAAATTTGCTCCACTGATGTTTCCGACTAGTATTTTGTTGAGCATATTTTGTTGCATACATCATAAGAAAATTTGCTATGCTTGTATTTTATGGGGAGCTAATTTTGTTGCATACACAGTATGATAATTTGCTCTTCTGATATTTTCGTGTAGTATAGTGGAGATCTTATTTTTTTGCATATATAATATGAAAAATTGGTCTACTGATATTTTCGACTAGTATTGTGGTGAGCTAATTTTATTGCATATTTAATATGAAAATTTGCTCCACTGATGTTTTGTGGTGAGGTTATTTTGTTGCATATGTAATATGAAAATTTTCTCTACTGATATTTTCGACTAGTATTGTGTTGATCTAATTTTGGGGCATATATAATATGAAAATTTGATCTACTGTTATTTTGTGGTGAGCTAATTTTGTGACATACATAATATGAAAATTTGCTCTTATGATATTTTCGACATGTATTGTGTGAGCTAATTCTCTTTCATATATAATATAAAAGTTTGCTCTACTGATATTTTCGACTAGTATTGTGTTGAGCTAATTTTGTTGCATACATAATATGAAAATTTGCTCTACTGAAATTTTCGACTAGTATTGTGGTGCCTAATTCTGTTGAATATATGACATGAAAATTTGTTCTACTGATATTCTCGACTAGTATTGTGTTGAGCTAATTTTGTTGCATATGTAATATGAAAATTTGCTCAACTGTTGTTTTCGACTAGTATTGTTTTTTGCTAATTTTGTTGCACATATAATATGAAAATTTGCTCTAATATTTTCGACTTGCAATGTGATGAGCTAATTTTTTTCATATATAATATGAAAATTTGTTGTACTGATATCTTCGATTAGTATTGATTTGAGCTAATGTAGTTGTATATATGATATGAAAATTTGCTCTAGTGTTATCTTCATCTAGCATTGTGTTGCGTTAACGTGGGTGCATATATATTACTAAAATTTGCTCTACTGATATTTTGTGTTGAGCTAATTTTGTTGCATATATAAGACGAAAAAATGCTCTACTGATTATCTGCAGTGAGCTTATTTTGTTGCATATATAATATGAAAATTTGCCCTTCTGATGTTTTCGACTAGTGCTGTTTTGAGCTGATTTTGTTGCACATATAATATGAAAATTTGCTGCATATATATTTTCGACTAGTATTGTGTAGAGCTAATTTTTTGCATATATAATTTGAAAATTTGCTGTACTGATATTTTCGACTAGTATTGAGTTGAGCTAATTTTGTTACCTGTATAATATGAAAACTTGATCTACTGATATTTTCGATTAGTATTGTGGGGCGCTAATTTTGAAGCGTATATAATATGAAAATTTGTTCTAATGATATTTTCGACTAGTACTGTGTTGAGCTAATTTTGTTGCATATATAATACGAAAATTTGCGCAACTGATATTTTCGACTAGTATTGTGCTGAGCTAATTTTGTTGCATATATAATATGAAAATTTGGTCTACTGATATTTTCGACTAGCATTGTGGTGAGCTAGCTTTTGCATATATAATATGAATATTTGATCTACTACTACTTTCGTCCAATATTGTGCTGGGCCAATTTTGTTGCATATATAACATGAAAATTTACTCTACTGATATTATCGACCAGTATTGTGGTGAGCTTATTTTGATGCACATATAATGTGAAAATTTGCTCTACTGATATGCTTATCTAGCATTGTGGTGAGTTAACTTGGGTGAATATATGTTATTAAAATTTGATCTAATGATATTTTGAGTTGAGCTAATTTTGCTGCATATATAATCCGAAAATTTGGTCTACTGATATTTTCGACTAGTATCGTTGTGAGCTTATTTTGCTGCATATATAATGTAAACACTTGCTCTACTGGTAACTTATGGTGAGCTAATTTTGTTGCATGTATAATATGTAAATTTGCTCTACTGATGTTTTCGACTAGTATTGTTTTGAGCTAATTTTGTTGCACATATAATATGAAAATTTGCTGTATATAATTTTTCGACTACTATTGTGTTGAGCTAATTTTGTTGCATATATAATTTGAAAATTTGTTGTACTGATATCTGCAAATAGTATTGTGTTCAGTTAATTTTCGCATATATAATATGAATATTTGCTCTACTAATACTTTCGTCTAGAATTGTGATGAGCCAATTTTGTTGTACATACAATATGAAAATTTGCTGTATATATATTTTCGACTAGTATTGTGGTGAGTTAGTTTTTTGCATATGTAATATGACAATTTGCTGTACTGATAACTTCGACTAGTATTGAGTTGAGCTAATTTTGTTGCTCATATAAAATGAAAATTTGCTCCACTGATGTTTCCGACTAGTATTGTGTTGAGCTTATTATGTTGCATATATCATAAGAAAATTTGCTATGCTTGTATTTTATGGGGAGCTAATTTTGTTGCATACACAGTATGATAATTTGCTCTTCTGATATTTTCGTGTTGTATAGTGGATAGCATATTTTTTTCATATAAAATATGAAAAATTGGTCAACTGATATTTTCGACTAGTATTGAGGTGAGCTAATATTGTTGCATATATAATACGAAAGTTTGATCTTCTAATGTCTTCGACTAGTATTGTGGTGAGCTAATTTTATTGCATATTTAATATGAAAAATTGCTCCACTGATGTTTTGTGGTGAGGTTATTTTGTTGCATATATAATATGAACATTTGCAGTACTGATATTTTCGACTAGTCTTGTGGTGAGTTAATTTTGTTGCAAATATCATATGAATATTTGCTCTACCAAAATCTTCTATCAGAATGTTAGTGTACAAATTTTTTGAATATGAAATATAAATATTTGCTCTACTAATACCTTCCACAAGTATTGTGGTGAGCCAATTTTGTTGCAAACATAATATGACTAATTACACTTCTAATATCTTCGATTACTATTGTCGTGAGATAACTTTGTTGCATATATAATATGGAAATTTGCTCTACTGGTATTTTGTGTTGAGCTAATTTTGTTGCATATAGAATTTGAATATTTACTCTAATGATATTTTCGATTAGTATTGTGGTGAGCTATTTTTGTTGTATATATGTTATGAAAAGTTGCTCTACTGATATTTTCGACAAGCATTGTGGTGAGCTAATTTTGTTGTACACATAACATGAATATATCCTCTACTAATATTTTCGACTAGTATTGTGGTGAGCTAATTTCTATGTGTATAAAATTTGAAAATTTGTTCCACTGATATTATGTTGTGAGATAATTTTGTCGCACACATAATATGAATATTTGCTCTACTAATCATTTGGACCAGTATTGTGGTGAGCTAATTTTGTTGCATATATAATTTGAAAACCTGCTCTACTTGTATTTTCGACAAGTATTGTGGTCAGCTTATTTTGTTGCATATATAATATGATAATTTGCGCCACTGATATATTGTGGTGTGCTAATTTTGCTGCACACATAATATGAATATTTTGATTCAGTGGTATTTCCGAATAGAATCGTGGTGATCTAATTCTGATGCATATATAATATGAAAATTTGCACTACTGGTATTTTGTGGAGAGCTAATTATGTCCTATATAATATGAAAATTTGCTCTACTGATATCTTTGTCTAGTATTGTCGTGAGCTAACTTTGTTGCATATATAATATGGAAATTTGCTCTACTGGTATTTTGTGTTGAGCTAATTTTGTTGCATATAGAATTTGAAAATTTACTCTAATGATATTTTCGATTAGTATTGTGGTGATCTAATTTTGTTGCATACATAACATGAAAATTTGGTCTACTGATACTTTCGACTAGTATTGTTTCGAGCTAATTTTGTTGCATATATAATATGAAAATTTGCTCCACTGATATTTTGTGGCGAGCTAATATTGTTGCACACATAATATGAATATTAGCTCTAGTAATATTTTCGACCAGTACTGTAGTGAGCTAGTTTTGTTGCATATATATTATGAAAATTTGCTGTAATGATGTTTTATGGTGAGCTNAATATGAAAATTTGGTCTACTGACATTTTCGACTAGTATTGTGGTGAGCTAGCTTTTGCATATATAATATGAATATTTGATCTACTGCTATTTTCGTCTAATATTGTGCTGGGGCAATTTTGTTGCATATATTACATGAAAATTTGNATATTGTTGCACACATAATATGAATATTAGCTCTAGTAATATTTTCGACCAGTACTGTAGTGAGCTAGTTTTGTTGCATATATATTATGAAAATTTGCTGTAATGATGTTTTATGGTGAGCTAATTTTGTTGTATATATAATATAAAAATTTGCTCTACTGGTATTTTGTGGTGAGCTAATTTAGTTGAATATATAATATGAAAATTTGCTCCATTGATATTTTTGACTGGTATTGTTGTGTACTAATCTTTTGCACATATAATATGAATATTTGCTCTCATATTGTTTTCGACAACTATTGTGATGAGATAATTTTGTTGCATATATAATATGAAAATAGGCTCTACTGATATTTCCGACTAGTATTGTGGTTAGTTAATTTTGCGGCATGTATAATATGAAAATTTGTTCTACTTGTATATTGTGGTGAGCTAATTTTGTTGCATATATAATATGAAAATTTTCTCTACTGTTTTTTTCGACTAGTATTGTTTTGGGCTAATTTTGTTGCACATATAATATGAAAATTTGCTCTAATATTTTCGACTTGCAATGTGATGAGCTAATTTTTTGCATATATAATATGAAAATTTGTTGTACTGATATCTTCGATTAGTATTGATTTGAGCTAATGTAGTTGCATATATGACATGAAAATTTGCTCTACTGATATCTTCGTCTAGTTTTGTGGGGAGCTAATCTTGGTGCATATATAATATGAAAATTTGTTCCACTGATATTTTCGACTAGTAGTGTGGTGAGCTAATTTTGTCTCAAATTTAAGATGAAAATTTGTTCTACTGATATCTTCGTCTGCTATTGTGGTGAGCTAATTTTGCTGCATATATAATATAGAAAATTGGTCTACTGATATTTTCATCTAATACTGTGGTGAGCTAATTTTGTTGCATATATAATATGAACACTTGCTGTATTTATACTTTCGACTAGTGTTGTGGGGAGCTAATTTTGTTGCATATATAATATGAAAATTTGCTCTTCTGATATTGTCGACTAGTATTGTTGTGAGCTAATTTTGTTGCATATTTAATAGGAAAATTTGCCCTACCGATATTTTCAACTAGTATTGTGGTGAGCTAATTTTGTTCCATATATAATATGGAAATTTGCTCTACTGGCATTTTGTGGTGAGCTAATTTTGTTGCATATGTAATATAAAAATTTGTTCTAATGATATTTTGTGCAGAGCTTATACTGTTGCATATATAATATGAAAATTTGCACTACTGATATTTTGGACTAGTATTGTGGTGAGCTAACTTTGTTGCATATATAATACGAAGAACTGCTCTACTGATATTTGCGACTAGTATTGTGGTGATATAATTTAGTCTCATATAAAATATTAAATCTTGCTCTATTAATAGTTTCGACTAGTATTGTTGTGAGCTAATTTTTTGCATATATAATATGAAAATTTGCTCTTTTGATACTTTCGACTAATATTGTTGTGATCTAATTTATTATAGTAAACATGCATTCTCCGAAGACTCAGGGTAAACAGGGACTCGCGTGTGGGACGTCGGATTAGGCTAGTCCGGGATGGTTAGGCACTTGGGAAGATTGCGAAGGTTTAATCGAGAGCCGAGAACTTGCGGCGAGGTTCGAAGATGCGGAAGTAATCCCGAGACTTCTAGGCTAGTCCGGATGTCCTCCGTGACACTTGTGAATTCGGCTTGACGGTTCCAGGGCGTATAGAGGATTCGGATACTCTCACAGAGTCCGGAAAGTTCTGCTCTTTTCGGAGCCGTTCTGCAGCATCGCGTGTCAATCGTTCAAAATGGTCAATTATTTTCCATTGCTCATTTCTCCGGCCTCCTTCGCCCCCTCCATTTTCCTTACACGGGCTAAATGGCAGAGATGGAGAACTTCTCCATTTAACTAGCTACCAGCTTGAGGATATACACCGCGTTAATTCATAAAAGTGGGGTAATTCGGCGAGGTGGCATCAAAGGGAGTTTCGCCCGATTAGTGCGCCGAATTAATTATTGCGATATCGCCAGACAGGGGCAAAAACGAAGTTTCTTGCCCGTTTAAAAATTCCAATTACCCGAAACACGCTTACTAATGTCTACACAGAGGGTGGTTAACAAGATGATTCATAACGCCATGTTAATTACCATTCGCGTGGCAAATCGAGTGCGCCGTCGTCCCCTCGGTACAACATCTACCTAGCTGGAAAGTCCCGAATCACTTCCATTTGGCATTACGCCTAATAGACACCACCGCCTTTTCGAATCGGTCTCGATGAGTTCCAAGGCCCAAAATTTCATCTAGGCTCGTTGGTATTCTACCACCGTTTCTACAAAGGTGCGTAAAAGCAATCGAAGCTTCTATCGCGATTAATTCAAGGGGAACACGGCATGAGGAAGAGGGGGCAGCTGGTATATGGCGAACTCTCTGCTATGAATGAATAAGTAATATCGGTATCGACTGCGAAACAGCGCGCTCGTCTTTCGGAAATGGAAAGTCGGGCTAATGCATTTAAATTCGAGCAAGAGGGACAATATACGATCCAAATTTATTACGCAACCCCCGATTCCGTTATCTGCGAGATATTCTCGGAGGGGCATGTGTCCCAGCGCAGAGCCCGCCAGGGAAAATGCGATCCACATCTGTCAGGAATTCCACGGGTAAGCGTCGAATTTTCTGAAGAAACCGAGTAAAAGATTATGCAGCGTCATCGACTCTACATCTCCTCGATATCCAGCCCCGTTCGACATTCTCCCCCTCTCTCACCCTTCGAGCTTTTCACAGAATGGGACATTCTGAAAGTAGTGGTAGCTAGGTTCACATTCTAGCCGAGCTTGTTTGAATTCACCTGTTCTTCTCCGTTTTCCTTCCTTTTATTTCCCCCTTTCCTCTGACACATATACCCGGAGTAAATGAACCTGCTACAGAGCTCTCATGCTTGCAATTGCTTTTCACGAATGCGAATAATAGTCGTAATTCTGCAATTGTTGGCATTAATGTGTATTTTGTATCGGTACTCGTTAAAAATCAGTAGTTCTGGCGTTAATGCGTTTCATTTGTGACGCAATATTTTAACAGAAATGAAGAATAATGCATGTCATTAAACGGATATGGAATATACACGCAGAAGGAATTACTTCCGCATTAGCTGGAGATGTATTACTAATTTGACAATGCGTTGGAATAAAATATCGATAGCAGCGTAATTAATAAAAATGAGAATTTTTGTAGTTGCGATTTGATATTTGGAAGCGTCTCATGGGAATGGAAAACAGTTAAATTGTGTATGTACATGTGTCACAATATGCCGGCGGTCCAGAAGTTAAGTATTTACGTGTGTTTAACATGCACAATTGATGAAAACTTTGCGACAGCAGGAAGCGAGCTGGTCAATTCATCGGTGATAACAACATCGAGACATAGATAAGCAGCACAAATGGAAAATTGACTCATCACCTTTTGTCCAAATCATTTGTACAAAAATGTACGAATTGACAAATTTATTATTAACAACAAATTAAAATTCTCCTCGCTAAATTGCCGGAGTCGCGGATTTACAATGAAAATGAAAAAATTAATCAATCATTAGCTATTAATGGCGTAGCTTATAACCGCTAACGAGAATGCAATTATTACATGCATAACACGCTGATATTACTAAAATGATTATTAATAACAGACTGTAGGAGACGTGAGTTTATAACGAAAGTGAACGAATTAATGATTTGTCCACTATTACAACGGAAAAATAATAATCGGATTTCGGCGGATCGATGACTATATAAGGAACGTGGGGACGAGTTGAGGGTCATTTGTCGGTTAGACCTCCGAGGGGTAACATCTAAATTTTCATCGTCCACAGGTGGTTGGGTGTCCGAAGCAAGGTTGAGAGTGTCTACGCCACTTGCGTACAACTCCTTTAATAATTTATTTAACGTTTTTTTTCTTTTGGTGTCCAATTTTGTCGTCTTCAGCGTCCAACTTCTTTGTCTCTTTCCAGCTTCCATTCTGTCCTCTCTATTCATCCTCCCTTGAGAATTGTAACATCTCGTTTAATATTAACGATTGTCCCAGAATAAATTGCACGAAATCTGGAAAACTCGTTACGGTCCCAAAATCGGCGTACTCTATACTCGCTTTTCATGTTGGACTTCCGACGTATTGCAAAATCCTGCTTTCTTCTCTCGCATTCCAACATTTGATTGCAGTTGCTGGTCTTTCAAGCTCTTCACAAACTCCAAATAGTAGAGCTCGTCACCTTATACCACCTGTTAACCACGGGGCATTTTAAAACGAAATTACTCCATTGAAATCGAGCGGTGAAATAGGGTGGAAACATCCGTCGGTTGATTTCTCGAAACGTGCTAGCCCTGGAGAGATTCGCCCACTAAAATATCTATAACGGAAGAAGCGATGGGTATCCATCCAATGCGCACGTTCGCCGGAATTTATCGAAGAGCCAAGTAAGCGAAAGCTGTTTGTCGATTTTCGGTATCGGGGCGCTTGAATACAATCGGATCTGTTACATGTCACCGGTTACAAAATCAGGAGTTCAAAGAACATCACGCGGGCGAATATAATGACGGGGTGAAATTTGTAAACAAATGGAATTTGACGGGGCGGATTGTTTAGCTGAATGCCAGTTCCGGTGTTCGGTGGTCGATATAGATGCGACATTTTTCCGCTCAGTGTTTATTTCTACACTATTGCCGTAGATAATTGTTTGCCCCGCGTTTGGTTTCATCTTTCCCGCGATCGGGAGCAAAATTACATCGGGTCACGAATAAAATTACGCCGCGTTCAGTGCGTGATACTGACGGCTCGTTCGCTGCCCAAATTATAATCCCTGACTGTCGGATCCACCGAATTTCCAGACGTTCCCGTTTTATCGTCCCTCATGGATGAGCCGCTGTTACCTCCATGTTCCCCTCGGTCGTGTTTCAGTACCGGCGGCTATCTTTTTACACAACTTCCACGCATTTCCAACACAACGTGCTTCTGTAAACAAACTTTGCCGACTATATCATAGAAATAAGTCGAAGAACTTGGTACGAACAGAAGTTGCCCGGAGGTAGTATGAAAATAAATTGAGGCGATTGCCAATAGAAATCCAACCTGACGATAGGAAAAATCAACCTTCATCCTTCTCATTTTCTACTCTCGATATTCGATCCCTATATAAGGTTGTTTATTAATGGAACTAGGAATAGAATGCGAATCGTCGGATAGGAATTGTTCGACAGGAAGCTGGAAGGTTCGATCTTATTTTAAATGTCAGGGATATGAATCCAGAACTGATCAATGCCTATTCGGAGTTCCGAATCATTGAAACTCGTTATGCCACTATACGCATATTTGTGTTCCGTATCTGCTTATCACGGGAATGTTGGTGTATTGAAAAGCGAGGGGGAATATCATGACAAAAGGAAGGCAAAAACCAAAGGGGATACCTCGAACACCTTACCATCTGGAGTGATCTGTCTACGTCAGTAGAAAAGTCGAAACAGCAAGCAGGGCATCGTACCCAGGACATGCGAAAGGGCCGAGTCAGAGGGTCTCTCATCAAAGGAACACTTCTGCACGTTTGATCAAACAAATGCCGTAAACGGCGGGAGCATTTTCTAATGATATATTCCGAAAAGTTGGTCACGAGCTAGTCCGTTAGTCTGGAAAATCGGATTCAAAGCAATTAATGGGAAGCAACGCGTGAAGCAACATACCTGGTCATTGTTGGAGCAGCATTCCCAGTTTCCTTGTCCCACAGTTTTGTTCGCCATTAGCAGATGTTCGGAACAGACATCATGGCAGTCGATATCAGAGAGATAAACACTCGCTCTCGGTGCAGTGGGTATTCTCTCATGTCGCTAGAATTGCATGCTAATTGCTCGACGTTCGTCCATTTACGGTCGCGGTTGATTCTACGCTCGATAGTCATACCATATCGCTCCCGCGATACGCAGTGACGACGTCTAATCCCTCCCCCTCCCTTGGCCTGTGCCAATGGACGCACAGGGAATTTATTACAATTCGCAACGCGGCGAATATTACTGTGCGGGCCCATTATAGCCTTTAGGAGCCGCCAAAATTACACGGAAACTTAATTCGCGCCAATTCTTCAGCGCGTTCCATTCCGCTCGACAAATCACGTTCATTCGCTCTCTCCTTGCGACTTCGAGTTCAGTATAATTAATGTTATTGCGATTAATTAAGAGTGGAAATTCGTTTGGCATTCCTGTCTGTGGCTGGAAATTGGAATCACCATCGAACTATCATTCGAATACTATTCCTTCAATTTAACATCGCGTCAAGCGTCTGAATATTTACTCTTCTCCTGATCAATGACGGAAATTGTCATTTGCACTTTCTGCCCCATTCTCCGATACAAATAACGGAGTGGTAAGCTGAAACAACGACGCATCGACGAATTAATGGAGAGTCTTAAAAAACTCGTATCCCTTTAATCGGCTGTAAAGGACAGTTTCTTTGCAGATTTTTATAGACTCTTACGTCACAGAATAAAACATTCTATCTTCGATCTGCTAAGAAATACAAGCGAAATTGTGAAAAATATATAAAAATTTGAGAATCCGAGTAAAATGAGGAGAACAGCAGAAGGGATACATAAACGAGATGATACATGATAAAAAATTATTAGAATTTAAACTCGACATTGCGAATGTACCATCGATATTTTGCATCTAAATTGTTGGACGCGAGTCCGCTCAAGGCAACATCCATATTTGATTTGGTTCGCGTTGTCGTAATAAACGGTGCATCAGTTCTGGCTGCCCTTAAAACGCAAACAAAACGATTGTCGCACGACATATCTGCCGTGTATGGTATTCCGCTTGTTTACTTGGACCAAGTGTACGGTCGTATTCGGATTTGCGGGTCAGTGGAGCCGTACGCCGTGGGTTTGCTCGGTTGAATACGTAAATCCTTGATTATGTGAGGAAAAACTCGATTGGATGGGTTGCGTGATCTCGAAGCCTTCCTCGCGACGTGTTGAGCGTAGATCTGTCCGGATTGGTGCCGAGAATCGGAATATCACGCTTGCTTATATTTCGCCGAATACGCGTATTATAGTATTACGGTTTTATGTCCAAATTAGAGCAGTTTCTCCGTCGGAAACTTGGAGGCAACGCGGATTAATACTTCGTTTCCGGGATATAAAGCTGGATAGAGCATATTATACTATGCAGACCAGTGATTATGGCGCGGTCCGTTGCGGTTGCGCGAATGATCGCCGAATGATTCGTGTCCCGCGACTTGCTTCGACCACGTAGCCGAGTGAAAACGCAACTGCATCTGGAAAAGAGCGGTTTTGGAGGTTTAATAGCGACGTCGGCAGCCCGGGATGTGCGGGAAACGCGTTCCCAGGGAAGATTTAAGACTCCCAAGAAAAAACAGATGCACGTAGAAGTTACCATACCGTAAAACTTCACGGAGATGTACACATAGATATTACGTTCGCCTCGTCGGCAATAGCCCGTCATGTTCTCGAAAGGTATAGGTCTTCGGTGAAGTGTTTGACTCTACAGAAAGATATAACGTGCGCCGAAGGTCTGATTCTTTACTTTACTATTTATATGGTGCGTTAAGGTTACTCTGGCTAACACTGCACGGCGGACTGACTACCGGAGTATATGATGCGACACTCGGAATGACAGGATTGGTGAAGCTATTGACCTAGCGATTCGTCCTTCAATGAAATTGACAACGATCTCGACCGGTTTGACTATCGACGTTGGAATTGAAATATAAAATTTAAGTGTCCATCTGCTGCACTGTCCACTAATCAGTTTCCGTGGACATTAAGATAGACACTCGCAAGTTTGGGGTTTGTTCTATGAAGGTAATGTTGTCGACAAAATGTTTGAACTTTTGCCTGATGGTACCGTTCAACAACTTCTCGACGCTCTACTTTAATGTTCATACCGTGAGTTAAGCTGTCGATGTAAATACTGAACAGAGCATTGATTGCCGGAATGCCTGCTCTGTCTCTCGGAATCACTGGGTAGGTAAAGCTATTGATTTCGCTGTGCGACTCACAAAAAATGTGGTACCGTTCTCGAACGGTTCGACTATCCATTTTCCATATTCCTACCTGAAATTAGAATGTTCGACTGTTAGAGTGACTACACGTTTGTTCACAAAAGCACTGCGCAATTCACTCGCTACTGCGTCTTTGGTTCCCGCAAGGTAAGGTATTCGGTAACAAGTTTGACCTTATACCAATTGGTAACGCCTTAAAACGGTCTGGCGCTCAACTTTAATATTCAAATCGTGGATTAATGTATCTATTGCCAATAGTCTTCAGCGGATTTACTCCCGGAGTAACAGTTTGACTCTCGGAATCGCATGATATGTGAAGTAATTGACTCAGACATTCGTCTCCCAACAAATGTGGTAACGTTCACAAACGATTTGACACTCGACCTTCTAATTCATACATGAAGTTATGTTTGCCGTCACAAGAATGCATACTAATTGGCTTCTGTGATCACGAAGTTACACTCAACATATGGCGGGTTAGCGTCTCGGATGGTAAGGACATCGGTAAAAAGATTGATTCAATACCAATTCGTAACATTCTACAACGGTTTGACTCTGGAGTTAACTCTCTGGACTGAGCGTCACAGGATATGTGACTTAGCCGTTCGTCTGTCGCAGAAGGTGGTAACGTCCTGGAAAGATTTTGAGATCGATTATATATTTTGTGCATGAAACTAAGGTGTCCGTCACTAAAATATATACTAATTTGTCTCTCTGTACACGTAAATATACTCTCCACACAGCGGCTTAGATTCTCGGAAGCCAGGACCCTTGGTAGAAAGTTTGCCTCTATGCAAAAAGGTAACATTCTCGAGCGGTTTGACGCTCCACTTAAGATTCATACCGTGAACTGGGGTGTCTATTGCCACTACTGTTCAGCGGATATACTCACGGATTGCGTCATTTGACACTCTGAATCACAGCATGTGTGTAGCTATTGACTTAGCCGTTCGACTACCAATGGAAGTATGAACGTTCCCGAAAGTTTTGACCCTCGATTTTCTAATTCATACATGAAATGGAGGTGGGTGTGTCTAAAGTGCATTCTATCATGCTTCTCTGAACACGGAGTTATACTTTCGATACAGTTGATTAGCTTTTCGTGAGGTATGGTCATCGGTACAAAGTTTGACTCTACACGAATAGGTAACGTTCTACAACGGTCTGACACTCTATTTTAATACTGAAACTGTGAATTAATGTGTCTATTTCCAATAGTCTTCTGCGGACCTACTCTCGGTTTTCCCGGGCTGACGTTCGGAATCACAGGATATATGAAGCTATTTACATAGCCGCTTGTGTCTGGCAGAAGGTGGTATCGTTGTCGCGCTGATTCACACTCGATCTTCTAATTCATACCTGAAGTTCAGGTTCCCGTCACTGAATTGAATACTAACTTCTTTCACTGAAAACGAAGTTATACTATCGATGAAGGGAGTGAGATTGGCGGAATGTAAGACCT
>NIJG01001535.1:18233-37656 GCA_002201625.1 Euglossa dilemma
GAAATTTTGAATGAAATCGAAAATATCATAGCAGTAAGTTACAGTATGTAGAAGTAAATAGAAAACTGCGAATGAATGGATACGGTGCAATATTAAGGTTCATGAAATTAACGAAGACCATCCAGTATTGTCGGTTCCATCTGCCGTACGCAACTACAAGACATCGCCGGTCGTGTCGCTCCGTCAGCGAATCATCAGAACAGTAAATAACAGTATGTACAAATGACGGAAGGCTGGGACGAAATGCATACGGTACAAAATCAAGGTAATAGAAGTTAACGAAGACGTGCCAGTGGCGCCGCACCAAACTGCGGTACGCAACCCCAACATCGCGCTTGCCGTGGCGCTCCGGCAGCGTATGTGCGTATGCAGTCAACTATATAAAATAGTAACAAGTTTAACCAAATATTGTCATTAACGCAAACTCAACTAATACCAAGGCACTTTTACTGACAAATACAAATATGACCTAAAAATTGAATATCATGATAAATAAAACGAAAATATCTGAATAGTAACATGCATTCTGTATAAATAAATGGACGACTGGGAAGAAATGCATACGGTACAAAATCAAGGTTGACGGAGTTAACGAAGACCAGGCAATATTGCCGCTCCGACCTGCCGCACGAAATTACAAGACCTCGCCAGTTGCTTCCTTTCGGCAATATAGGTATGTATACACACAATCATTTAAAATAACAATATGTTTAACAAAATATAGTCACTAACGTACACTCAACTAATTCCAAAGGCACTTGTACTACGATATTCAATGATTCACATTAAAAATTGAAAGTTATGAAGGGATACGGAAATACCATAACAGCAAGTTACAGTATGTATAAATAAGTGTGATAATGGGAAAACATGCATACGGTACAAAATCATGGTCCAAGAAATTAAGGAAGGGCATTAAGTGGTGCCACTCCGACCTGCGGTACAGCACTAGGGCAGTATGATACATCAGCGTGGCACGAATAGAGACAGTTGTGACACCAGCCAAACTCCAGCTGACGAATCACTAGACGCATCGCCCAGACAGCAACCATAGAAAAACCAGCCAAGACCAGACGACACGTGGCAAGAAACCGCTTACCCAACCATAAAATTACAGTATAAAAACCGAGCACAAACGAATAAAACAGTTTCTATATTATACCTCAAACGGAACCTTTCCGCATTCGTATACCTATCCTGAACATATACTTGAAATATTTAAACTCGTTCAACATCGATATTACACTTATTTTACGAAATAAGTCTTAATATAAGAAACATAGTTTCTCTTAGAAAGGTGGCTCTTCCACCAGGGTTGAAGACCCGCCCATTTATATTTCATTTCAACACTTGGCACGTATGAATTTGACAAAAAATCGTCATGAACGTGCACTCACCTAATACCACAGGCACTTTTACTTGAAAACACAATTATTTAAAGTTAAAATTGAAATATTCGAAAAAAATCGAAAATTTCATAACATCAAATTGCAGAATGTATAAATTAAATGGAAAAAGTTGGACAAAATGGATAGGGTTCAAAATCGTGGCCAAACCAAATAAAGAAGACCATCCAGTATGCCGTTCCGATCAGCAGTACGAAACTGCAAGACCTCGCCACTCATGTCGCTCCGGAAGCATATGTGCACACACAGGCAAACATATAATATTAACAACAAGCTTCTCTAAATATTGGCATAAACGTGAGCTCAACTAATTCAAAACACACTTTCACTAGGATATACATTTTCAGAAACTAAAAACTGAAAATTTTAAATGAAATCGAAAATATCATAATAGAAAATTCCAGCATGTATAAAGAAATGATGAAAGACATGAAAAAATGCATTCGGTACAATATCAAGGCTGAAGAAATTAACGATGACCATCCAGTAGTGTCGCTCCGATCGGCCGTAGGCAACTGTAAGACCGCGACAGCCGTGTTGTTCCGGCAGTGCAGGTACGTATACAGACAAATATAAAATAACAGTAAGCCTAACAAAATAATATTTTAAACGTACACTCAAATAATTACGAAGGCAATTCTCCTAAAAAATACAAGTTTTGAAACTAAAAATTGATTATTTTGTAGAAAATCGAAAATACAATAATAGCAAATTACAGTATTTATAAACAAATGGGAAACTGCAAAAGAATAAATACGGTACAATATTATGGTTAAAGAAATTAACGAAGAGCATGGAGTAGTGCGGCCTCGATCTGCAATACGAAACTGCAAAACCTCGCCATTCATGTCGCTCCGACAGCGTATGTATGAATGCAGACAATCGTGTATAATAACAATAAGTCCAACAAAATAATGTCATAAACGTACACACAACTAATTCCGATGGCAGTTATACTAAGAAATACAATGTTTTAAAATAGAAATTGAAAATTTCAAAGAAAATGGAAAACATACAGTGTTATAGTAAAATACACAGTAAAATACAGTGTTTGTATATAAATAGAAATATGAGAATGAAAGAATGAAAGGTTCAAAATCATGGCTTAAGGAATTAACTGAGGCCATACAGTAGTGTCGCCCGATCTGCCGTACGCAACTACAAGATCTCGCCAGACGCGTTGCTCAAACGGCGTACGCACGTATACAATCATATAAAATAACAATTAATTTAACAACATAATGATGACACGGGTAAATATGTGGAAAGTATTGAAATAAAATATAAACCAATTTTGTCACGGGGAAATACGTGGCAAGTACTAAAATGAAATATGAACGGGTGGTTCATCATCAATAGTGGAAGAGCCGCCTTTCTAGAAGAAGCTAGACTTCTTATATTAATTCTTATTCCGTAAAATAAGTAAAATACACATATTGAATAGTTTTAAATATTTAACGTAGGTTTTCAGGATAGGTATACGAATGTAGAAACGTTCGGTTTGAAGTATAATATACAACCGCTTTATTCGTTTGTGCTCGGTTCTTATACTATATTGTTCTGGTTGAATTGGCGGTTTCTAGTCATGTATTGTATGGCTTTGGCTGATTTTGCTGCGGTTGCTGTCTGGGCGATGCGTCTGGTGATACGTTGGCTGGATTTTGGCTGGCGTCACAATGTTACAATCGTACACTCAGTTAATTCCACAGGCCACAAGACTTCCTTCCTACAAGACCACTCCAGCCGTGTCGCTCCGGATACGTACGCACGAATACCATCAGTGATATAAAATAACGAAGGATTCTACATAATATTGTCATAACCCTGCACTCAACTAATTCCAAAGTCACTTCTAATAGGAAATACAATTCTTTTAAGTAAAAATTGAAAATATTGAAAAACATGGAAAATATCACAACAGTAAACAACATCATTTAGATATAAGTAGAAAACTGCGAAAGGATGCATGAGGTAAAATATTCTTGTTAAAGAAATTAACAAGAACAATCCAGTAGAGCCACTGCTTTCTGCCGCACGTAACTACAAGACCTTGACAGGCGTATCACTCCGACAGCGTAGGTACGTTTACTGACAATCATATAAAATAACAACAGGAATAACAAAATATTATCATAATCACACACTAGACTAATTCCAACAACACTTTTACTATAAAATACGATTTCATTAAACGAAGATTGAAAATTTTGCGAAAAAATCTAAAATATCATTACTGCAAATTAGAGTATTTATAAATAAATGGAAAACTGGGAAAAAATGCATACGGTACAAAATCATGGAGAAAGAAATTTACGAAAACCATACAGTCGTGCTGCTCCGTTTGCCGCAGGCATCTCTCAGACCTAGCCAGTCGTGTCCGTCGGCAGCGTAGGTACGTGTACAGAGAGTGATATGAAATGACAAGGAATTGAACAAAATATTGTCGTAAATGTATACTCAACTATCTCCAAAGCCCATTTTACTGAGAAATACAATTTCTTGAAATAAAAATATAAAATGTTAGAGAAAATCGGGAATATTATAACAGTGAATTACAGTGTGTATCGGTAAATAGAAAACGGGTGAAGAATGAATACGGCACAATATAAAAATTAAGGAAATTGACGATAATCATTCACTATTGCCGTACCGATTTAATGTACGCAACTGCAAGTCCGCTCTAGTCGTGTCGCCCAGACAGCGGGAGATGCGTATACAGACTATCATATAGAATGACAGAGAATTTAACATAACATTGTCATAAACCTGCACTCATATAACTCCAAGGACACGTTTTCAGACGAATACCATTTTACATATTAAAAATTGTATATTGTGAATAAAATCGGAAATATCGTACGAGTAAATTGCAGTATGTAGAAATAAATAGAAAACTGCAAATGAATGCATACGTAACGATATGATTAAAGAAATTATCGAAGATATACGGTAGTGTCTCTACGATGTACTCCGCGCAACTGCAACGAAACTGCGTTCGTATTGGTCCGGAGCGTCGACACACATACGGTGTCCAGCGGAGGCGCATCGCTCCGATATAATGCAAGTGACTGCAGGTCCACTACAGTTGTGTCGCTCCGGCAGCGTAGGTACGTATACAGACTATCACATGAATTAAAATAAATATGACACGATATTGTCTTAATGCTACATTCAACTAATTCCAAAGACACTTCTCGGAAGAGATACCGTTTTTGATATTACAGAATGGAAATTTTAAATAAAATCGAAAATATCATACCAGTAAATTGCACTATGTACAATTGAATACTAAACTGCCGATGAATGCATACGGTACATTATCATGGATATGGAAGTTAAAGAAGATCACACAGTAGTGTCGGTCCGATCAACCGTACGCAGCTACACGACCACTCTAGTCGTGTCGCTCATGGCATAGTCACGTAAGAATATTAGAGAAATGTATTTAGATAGAAACGCTTCTGTTGTCAGCCCGAGGACCGACGGCATTTTTTCTTTATTCAAAGCAACGACGAATTACAATAGTTCCGCGTTAGCCAGGACG
Source organism: Euglossa dilemma (assembly GCA_002201625.1). Classification (NCBI taxonomy): domain Eukaryota; kingdom Metazoa; phylum Arthropoda; class Insecta; order Hymenoptera; family Apidae; genus Euglossa; species Euglossa dilemma. Next base: position 23,184 of record NIJG01001535.1, read on the forward strand.
TTCCAAATAGACTGCCTTTTTGTATTCGGCACCGGCTTCATATATCGTGCTATGTGGTTTTGGAGGGAGTTCGTTAACGCTGAATTTGGGATATGTTTGAGGGTATCCGGGGTTAACTGTTTATCAGGAACTTTATGGAGATTTTGTATGGCACTATCTTGTTTAGGAGGAAGTATTGAATTTAACTGTTAACCAGGAAGTTGATTAGGCGGTGTTTTGATTGAACACAAGACTGGCTGCTGGTTTTCAGGTGATATATAGTAGACATAGGGTGACAGGGGGTGTGTTATCGAATAGTAATTATAAATTGGATAGGATAGGTTTTAGAAAATCGAATGGTGTCTGTAAGATGTGTATGGTCTGGGATTTGTCTGGGGATTCAGGTGTCGCAGCAGCGTAGGTGAGTATAGAGACAATCAAATAAAATAACAATAAGTTCATCACAATAATGTCATGAGCGTGCAGTTAAATAATTCTAAGGACACATTTACTAGGAAATACAAATTTTCAAATTGAAAATTAGAATTTTTGAAGAAATTCTGAAACACCATAACAGTAAATTGCTGTATGTAGGAATAAATAGAAAACTGCGAAAGTATTTACACGGTACAACATAAAGGTTATTGTAATTAACAAAGACCATACAGCATTGTCGCTCCGATCTATAGAACGCAACTAAAAGACATAGCTAATCATGTCGCACCGACAGCGTAAGTGCGTATACGGAGAATCATATAAAATAACAGTAAGTTCAAGAAAATAATGTCACAAACGTACAATTGACTAATTCCAATGACACGCTTACCAAGAAATACAGTTTTTTATACTAATGATTCAAAATTTTGTAAATAATGAGGTACATCATAACAGTAAATTGCAGTGTGTATAAATTGGAAAACATGCATTCGGATCATAATCCTGGTTAAGTTAGAAATTAATAAGATTAAATTAATTAAAGACCATCCAGCAGTGCCACTGCAACCTACCCTATGCAACTACAAAATCTAGCCCGTCGCGTCGCTCCGGTTAGTCATATTGTCACAGACGAAAACTAAATTGATTTAAAAGGCACCATTAGTAGGAAATATAATTTTTAAATTATAAATTGGAAATTTTGGAAAAAATCGAAAATATCATAACGGTAAATTACTGTACGTAGAAATAAATGGTATTTTGGGAACACATGCATACGGCACAAAATCATGGTTATAGAAATTAACGAAGATCTTCCAGTAGTGCCACTCTTCCCTGCCGCTCGCAACTGCAAGACCTCGCCAGTCGTGATTATCCGGCCGCGTTGATGCGTGCACAGACAATCATATAGAATGACAATAAGCTTAACAAACTGTTGTCACAAACGTACACTTTAACACATTGCAAAATCACTTTTACTACGAAATACAATCTCATAGACTATAGACTGAAAATACTAAAAAATATCGGTATAGCAAAACAGTAATTGACTGTATGTATAAATAAATGCAGAACTGGGGGAAATGAATACGTCACTAAATCAAGCTTAAAGAAATTAACGAAGACCATCCAGTTCCGCTCTGTTCTGCCGTGTGCAATCTTAAGTCATCGCCAATCGTGTCGCTCCAGCAGCAAGAGAATGTTCACCGACAATCGTATAAAATAATTAAAAGCTTATCATAATATTCTCACAAACGTAAACTCATCCAATTCCAAAGGTGCTTTCATTATGCGATACAAATTTCTAGATTGAAAATTAACAATTTTGAAAGAAATCGAAAATATCATTACAGTGAATTACAGTATGTTTTAATAAATGGAGACTAAGGAACATATGCATAAGGTACTAAATCATGGTTAACGAAGTTAACGTGGTCCAGCCAGAAGTCCTGCACCGACAGGCCGTACGCAACTACAGGACCACACCAGCCCTGTCGCTCCGGAAGAGTTGGCACGTATAGGGACAATCATATATAGTAACATTAAGCTTATAAAAATATAGTCATAAGCGTACAATCAATTAATACATAAGGACAATTTGCTAAGGAATACAATATTTTAAACCAAAAATTGGAAATTATGAAGATAATCGAAATCACCGTATCTGTACATTAAAGTATGTAGAAATGGATAGAAAATTGAGAAGGAATGCATACTGAACAACATTACGGTTAAAGAAATTAACGTCGTCAGTACAGTAGTGTTAGTCCGATATACCGGACACAACTACTGCACCACTCCATTCGTGTCGCTCCGGAAACGCAGGTACATGTACAGAAAATTGCATCAAACAACATATAGTTTACCTAAATATAGTCATAAACGCACCTATCCAGTTATTCCAGAGTGTCAAACCGGGTATTCTGAGAGTCAATCCGCTACAGGGCAATGGGAATAGACACGTTTGTTCAGGATATGCATATTAAAGTACATATGCAAACCGTTGTAGAACGTTACAGACTGGTATAGAGTCAAACCCTTTATCGAACACCTTGCCTTCCGTGATACTAACCCGCTATGTCGGGAGTATAGCTTCGTCTTCTGAGATACAAATTAGCATATATTTTAGTGACTAGCACCATAATTTCAAGTTTTGAATAAGAAGATCAATGGGCTGACCGTTCGAGAAAGTTACCACTTCTTTGAGAGTCGTAAAGCTGCGTCAATCCATGATCTGTGCTACCGAGAGTCAAACCAGGTATACCGGGAGTCATTCCGCTGTAAAATATTAGCAACAGACACCAAAATCTACCCTACGAAAAGTAACGTACGGAGTCAAACCTCTGGCGCACGATACTATTTGGTGTTGAATCAAAATTGATACAGAAGATCTTACTTTCCGAGATCCAACCCTGCTGTAGCGAGGGAAAAATTCAATGTTAGGTGAAATAACTTGCAGAACATTGTATCTAATGGCCAAAGTAGTATCAAGTATGAATTGCAGAATTGATAGTCAGAACGATCGATAACGTTACCACATATTATAGAGTCAATCATTTTATCGTAGACTTTGCCCCCCGACAACACTTCACGCTGTAACGAGAGTCTAACGTTGTGTACGAGGAAACTAATTTGTGGACGTGAGAGCAAATGGTTACCTCAGTTTTATGTATGCATAGTAAAACCGAGAGTCAGTCCCGTGGAGAACGTTACCAACTTCCATGACAGTGGAACGGCAAAGTCAATAGCATCACCTATCCTGTTATACCGAGTGTAAGACCAGGACTTCTGGACGACAATTCGCAGCATAGTATTGCCAATAGGCACAGTAGTTTTTGGTGTGGATGTTAACATCGCAACGTCCATGGCGAATATTGGCGCAAATTTTATAACTTCAGTTGTTTGCAGCAAATACAATCTCATTCATTGTACTAAATTTTTGGGTAAGACATTTCGTTTTCTCCCTATAGAAGACACAATTGTATTTTGTTGTACGGATCGTAATTGCAATTTTTCCTGGCAGAGGACGTAAATGTACAATTTCGCAGTCACTATTAAGCCGCATAAAGAAAAAGCGAAATTACATTCCGAACAACACAATGCTTGCATGTATCCTGTTGCTGAAACATTGAAATATCTGGCTTGCATCGTGCATCGCAAGTGAACCTCGTGTCTTCTATGGGAATTGAAAGCCATGTAAATATGAGTTACTCAGGCTAATTTCGCGTCATTGGAATCTATTTGCGCGCTTAGGGCGGAGGAAATACAAAAATTGTTACACAGACTGCGTATTTCTGTGCACATCTGATTATTTCAGTAGATTTCACCAAGTACAAACTCATTCATAGTATTATGCTTTTCAGAACGTAGTTATTTTTTTCCCAACGGAGGACCAAACATCATGAGTATGTTAGGAATGTAATTTCATTACTTCCGATCACATGAGTGGCACGTATTTGGACGCATAGTGCTGTGACACAATAAGAATCGTTTCCTTGACTGTGAACTACTGCCAAAAACCGATCATTTCTGTCCCTTTCGTCAATTATATACTAATTCATTGTATTACTTTCTTCAGAAGGTGATTTCGTTATTCCTAGGTAGAGGATCGAATTGTATTACCTTGTTCGGAAAGTAATTTTCATCTTCACAATTCAGCCGCATGAAGGAAAGGACAAAGTAATATTACGCAAGCCAATTATTACACGAACACTGATGATCAAACCAAGATCAATGTAATCGTGCTTCGTGTGCGAATCGTGTGTTTGCCGTTGGGACCAAATGTTACGTATCATATGGCCGTGCTTGCAAGCATAGAACCAAGAAAATACAAAAATCGGTAGTTTGATGGTACATTTGTGTCGGAAGGCATTGACTTCAGTCGATCGCTGGAAATATGCAATCACTCGTTGTATACGTCTCGTCGGAAAGAAATTTCGTTTTATTCGATAGAGGACCTGAATGTATTATATTGAATGGAACGTACTCCCTCTATCGTCTTCTTTTTTTCCAAACAACGGATGTAAATGTATATTTTGGCAGACAGATTCACAGTTAGAATGCAATGGATGAAATGAAATGACTTCCCGAAGAAACTTTTAATAACACCTGTTGTGGCGCAGACAAGATGAAATATCTCGCTTCCAACTAGCGTCGAAAGAGAATCGCGCGCTTGCAATTGGAATAAAAGGACGTGTAAATTGAGATACTCACGACGGTTTCGCATTATTGCAACGTATTGGCGCGCATAGCGGACAAACGGTAGAAATCGTTGCTATGACAGCGAATATTTGTCCAAATCCGTATATATCAGATGTTTGCGTCAAACATATAGTCATTCATTGTATTGGGATTTACGTAAGATTATTTTAATTTTTCCATATTGAAGACATACTTATGTAAGCTTGTTCAAAAGGTAATTTCGCTGCTTCCCCACGAAGGACATAATTGTACTATGACGTTCGGAAAGAAACTTCGTTCCTTCCCGCTTGTGGCCCTAGTTATAGTATGCTGTCAGGAAAGTAATATCGCATAACCCTTACGGCGAACGTAATTGTATTTGCTGCTAGGATTATAGTTACTATTCTTGCTAAGAGAGTACGTAAATTTATTTGTTCGCAGTCAACTTCACAGTTAAGCCGCATGAGAAATAACGAGACGACTTTCCGAAAAACACAATAATAACACGTACTCCTACGCTGAGCCGCTGAAATATATCGCTCGATTCGTGATTCGCTAATGAACGATGCAATTGCCAGAAGATCCAAATATGACGTCATTATGCGATACACGTGTACTTTTCGCATCGTCGGAACGTATTTGCGACCATACGTCGGAGGAAGTATAAGTATCGTTACATTGTTAGAGAATACCGGTCCAAATCCGTTAATTTCAGTCGTATGAATGACGTATACACTTCTCATTTAGTGAATTAGACCTTTCGAAAAGCTATTTCGTTTTTTCCCAACGAAGGAAACATTTGTGTTACGTTGTGCGGAAAGTAATTTCGTGTCTCCGGAACGTTGGCTGGAATTGCATTCGTTCAGAGTAAGCATCACAATTAAGTGGCTCGAAATAAGTGGAAATCATATTTCAAACAGTCCAATAACAACAAGTATTCAGATGCTGATCCGCCGAAATATCTCGTTCGAAGCATGTACCGTCGTGAATGCGTCGTGAAACATGCGATATACCAGTTCATTTCGTTTTTCCGACAAAGCACCTATTTGTATTTGGATATTCCCAATATAATTTCGGTTTTTCCCTACAGAGGCAGCAAATGTAATATTTTGCAGACTCATCCGCAATTACTAGGAGTGAAAAAGAAAAACGGAATTACTTTCCATACAAACCAATAATAGCTCGTACTCAATCGCTGAATAACTGAAATTTCTTGCTTGAATCGAGATTCGCATGCGAATGCCGCTTCTGCGGTGGGGAGCAAAAGCCATTTAAGTATGAGATGCTCACGTTCATTTCGCATCAATGGGAAATATTTGCGCAGTCAACCAATGATACTCCATACGATGACAGCGAATTTCTGCCGAGATCTGTTTATTTCTGCCGCTTGCATCAAACATAAATTCATTCACTTTATGAGCGTTTTCGGAAGATAATTTCATTAATTCTCTATACAGGACTTAACTGTATTACGATGTAGGAGAAATAATTTCGTTCATCCCATCAGAGGATCCAATTTTTTCAAGTGGATGGGAAATTTATTTCTCGTCCTCCGAGCAGAGGACGTAAATGAATTCCTTCGCAGCCTGCTACACAATTATGCCGCGTGAAGCAGAAGAAAGAAATAGCTTTGTACAAGTCAACAATGACACGTACTCTGACTCTGAAGCGCTGAAATTGTTCACTTGACTGATGCTTGGTAGAGAATAGCGCGTTTGCAATGGGAATCAAAGGTCATGTGGATATTAGTCATACACGTTGATTTCGCAATTACTAGATAGTATATGCGCGTCTAGTGCAGAGACACTGTAGATGCCGTCACTTGTCATTGAATATCCGTCCAAATCTGATGATTCAGTGGTTTGGAGCCAATATGCACTCATTCACTGCATTATGATTTCCGGAAAGATATAAGTTCGGTCCTGAATCAAGGCCTAATTGCATTAGACTGGTTTTAAAGTAAACTCAGTCAAAACTGATGGTGGGCCTGATTGTATTAGGTTACACGGAATGTAATTTCGTTTCTTCCGAGCACTGGAAGTAAATGTATTATTAGGCAGACTACATCACAATAAAGCCACATAAATCGATGAAAGGAAATAACTTCGGCACAACCAAACAATAACGGGTATTCTGATCCTGAAACGCTGAAATTTCTAGATTTAATCATGCTTCGAAAGTGAATTGCTCGTTTGCGATGGCAAACGTACGGCACATTTGTATGCGGTACTCACGCCGATATCGCATCATTAGAACTAATTTGCGGGCATATTGCACAAATGCTGTAAACAACGTTACCTTGGCAGCGAATTTCTATCCAAATCAGATCACATCAGTCGTTACAATCAAATATACATTCATTCATTTCATTAGGTTTTTCGGTATGTAATTTCGTTTTTACTCGATAGACGACCTTATTGTATTTGTGTGCTCGGAATGTAATTTCGAGTTCTCCGAACAGATGACGCAAATGTGTTCCATCTCATCGAAATTCACAATTAAGGCAGGTGAAAATAAAGCGAAATAACATTCGGAGCAACACAGTAATAACGCATATTCTTACGATGAAACGATAAATTCCTTTAATGAATCGTACTTCGTATGTGAATCGCGCTGTCTGCAATTGGAAACAGGAGTAATGTAAATAGGCGATACCATCGTTGATTCCGCATCATTAGGAGATATTTTCCTCCATATGGCGGAGAAACTATAAACATCGTTACACCGAAAGCGAATTTCTTTCCAAATCCGGATACTTCAGTGGTTTATCAAATCTGCGCTCGTTCACTCTATGACGTTGTTCCGATTGAAATTTCGATTTTTCGCGGTAATGGATCTAATTGTATTTGGTTGCCAGGTATGCGATTTAGTTTCTTCACGGCAGAGGACCATAGTGCCCAAGGTTGATCGTAATGTAATTTCGTTTTTTCCGACCAGTAGAAGTAAATATATTTTTTCACTGCCAACTTCACATTAAAGCGGCTTGAAAAAGAGAAAACGAAAATGCATTCTGACCAACCCAATCGTAACACATACTCTGACCCAGAAAACCTGATACTTCGGTCTTGAATCGTACTTCGTAAGTGAATCCCGCATTTGCTATTAGAATAAAAAATCACGTAAATATGCGTCAGTTACACTGATTTAAGATGATTGGACCGCATTTGCGCACAGAGTGCGTAGAAACAATACAAATTTTTGCAATGATATCGAACTTCTGTATTAGGTTCATCGGAAAGTAATTTCAGTTTTTCTCGATAGAGGTTTTAATTGTATTAGTCTGTCCCGCTGGTAATTTCGTGTTTTCCGATCGGAGGACATAATTTTATTAGGAAGTACTGAAAGTAATTTTGATTCCACCGAACAGAGGACGTAAATGCATTCTTCGGCAGCGAAACTTACAATAAAGCCTCAGCAAGGAAAACAAAGAAATTACTTTCCGAGCATACCAATGATAACACATATTCTACCGCTTAAACCCTCAGATTTCTCACATGATTCGTTCTATGCAAGTAAAGTGCGTTCCCAATGAGAGTCGAAAGTCACATAATTATGCGATACCCACGTTGGTTTCGCACCATTGGAATGTGCCTGCGCTCGTTTAGCGAAGAAACCACAAGAATATTTATATTAATAGCGAATTACTCTCCAAATCCGCTTGTTACAAGTAACAGCAACGCGTGCGTTGACCCTGATAAGCTGAATTTTATAATTTGCATGGTATCGCAATCGAATCGTGCGTTTGCCATGAGAATCAATTATCTGGTGGAAATGCCATACCCGCATTTACTTCGCAACATTGGGATGTATATGCGAGCATGGAGCGGCGAATCATTATGAATCGTTACTTTGCCTGCGAATTCCTCTCCCAATACGTTTATTCCAGATGTATGCAACAAATAAACCCTGATTCCTTGTAGTATGTTTTTCCGAATGTAATTTCGTTTTTTGTTGATGGAGGACGTTATTGTATTTGTTTGTTCGTAATGTAGTATCGTTCTTTCCCATCAGAGGAGGTGAACGAATTTTCACACAGCCAGCTTCACAACTAAACCGCAGGAAAAATGACCGATACTTGGACGTATACTATTAGAATGTATTTGTGCGCATACAGCAAAGAAACTGTAAAAATCGTTCCTTGAAATCGAGTTTCTATCCAAAGCCGTATGTTTCATTCTTATGCATTAAGTATACCCTCATTCATCATATTGTTTTTCGGAAAGTAGTTTCCATTTTCCTCGCTATAGGACCTAATTGAATTAGCTTGATTGGACCGCGATTTCGCTCCTTCCGTAGAGAGGACATAAATGTATCCTGTCGCAGCCAACTTCACAATTAAGCCGCACTGAGAGAGAAGAAACAAAATTACATTGAACCTGCGAATAATATTGCGCATTATGATGCGGAAACGCAGAAATATTTCAATTGAGCCATGCTTCGTAATTGGATGGCGTGCATGCGATGGAAATCAATGGTCATGTGAATATAAGATGCCCACGTTTATTTCGCATCATTGGAAAATATATCGGAGCGTACAGCGAAGAAATTATAAGAATCGTTACGTTGACATCGAATTCCTGCCAAACCCGTCGATTTCAGTGGTATGTATCAAATATGCACTCACTCAATCTAAACGCTAATCCGAAAGAAATTTCGTTTCTCCCTGACGAAACGCATAACCATTTTCGGTTTCCCGGGTCGTAGTTTCATTTTTACCAGACGTGAGACATAATAGATATAGTTTGTAACTCAAGCTATTTCGTTTTTTCTGGACACATGGAGTAAGTGAATATTCTAAACGATAGAACCTGACAATTAAGCCACATGAATTAAAAACGAAACTGCATTCTGACGCAGAATCTGTACAATTTCTCGATTTGATCGTGCTTGGCATATGAATCACGCCATAACCGTGGAAGTAATAACTTATGTTAATATGAGGTTCTCCTATTGCTCGTTTGCTATGGGAATGAAGTGTCAGGTAGAAATTAAACACTCGCGTTTATTTCTAACCTTCGGGACGTATTTGAGCGCACAGAGCGGTGAAACGATGCGAATCAATATTTTGACAGTGTACGTCCGCCTACATTCGTATATTTCATTCGTTTTACAAAATATAAAGCTATGCACTAGGTTTTTCCGAAAGTAATTTCGTTTTTCTCGATGGAGGATCAATTGTATTATGTTCTTGCATGTGACATTTTGTTTCTCCGCGGAGGAGGACATAATTATGTTTGTCAGTTCTGAAGCAGATTTCGTTCCATCATAATTAAGCTGCATGAAGGAAAAAGAGTCTGTTTCCCGATCAGCCAATAGTCAGACGTATTTTGACTCTGAAACGCTGAAATTCATTGGATGAAACATGTATCGCAAGTTAATTTCGAGTTTGCAATGGGAACAAAATGTCACGTAAATGTGCGATACACACTTTGACTTCGTATCATAAGAATGTTTTTGCGCGCATTAAACAGAAAAATAAGTTGCTTTTGCTCAAAATCATTTGATTTCTCGCATGCTTCTGTACAAGCTGTATATATTTCGAGTCCTAGAATTAAACATTATAGCGGACTGTCACCCAGGACATCGCCGTGCACTATGGAAAAGCGAGGCGTTTTATAGCGGCGTTTTTATCTCGTATCATTCACTTAAGGTTTCACAGCGACGCGAAACACGATTACGACGGTTCGATAAACACCATTACACACGCACGCACTTCACGCAATCACTCCTCCCGGAACACAAAACATTCTCCACTGAAACTGAGATCCGCGAAACAACACGAGATACGTCGGCACCGCTCGGAGTCGTACGAGGGAATGTACTTACACGTAACCAAATCCTATCCCGATCCTCACTTCGCAGCCCAATCCATCCGCTATCTTAATTGATTTATATCTGGCATGCAAATAATTCTTGTAAATTGTTTCCTATTTTTGTTTTATTTCTTCATGTTCAAATCATGTATTGCCGAGTACGGTTTGTAACCAAATCTTACGCACAACATCACCCACCCGATACATTGGAGATCAATCCGTCCGCACAATTACGGTATATATTACTGGCATTTAATGATCCCTATTTTCCGAACATCTATCCCACTGGAATGAGAATCTAAAATAAATTTCCGGGAAATAGCTTAATATACAAGGTAGCTACGGATCCATTATTTAAATGTATGAGTGGAAGAGTCGAGAGTTAAACTGTTCTAGGACCTTACCACTTCACGCGAGAGACTCTCCTCTAAGTAAATGACTCCATCGTTCCCGTTATTCCGTGGGAAAAACCAGGAAATCCTGGTGTCAATCCGATGTACAGTATTGACAATATACATCTGAGTGCACGGTATGATTAGTAATGTAGAGAGGCAAAACGCTATAGAATGTTACATATTGCAATAAAGTCAAACTTTCAACCGATAGCCTTACATGCCAAGATCGTATCCCGCCACACCGAGATTGTGACTTGGTGTCCGGAGAAACACGATAGTATGCACATTAGTGACAGGCGCCATAAGTTCATGTACGAGTAGGATGGTCGTGATTCAAACCGATTGATGAAGTTGGCACCTTTTTCGCAAGTCTGCTCTACAGAATTGGCAAAGGACACCTTAATTCTCGGCACTAAAACTAAAGTAGAGAGTGAAATCGTTGGCGAACGTTACCATTTTGTATAGAGTCAAGCTTCTAGGTATCACTCTTTCCGAGAACCAAAGCCTCTGTAGTGAGTATCTATCTCAATTTTCAGGGAATCAAAGAAGTAAACATTTTAGCGGACATACACTTTAATTTCATGTACGAATAGTAAGATTGAGAGTCAAACCGTTCTAGAACATTACCGCCTACTTCGAGAGCCGATGATATAAGAAAATAGCTCCTTCTGCCCTGTGACTTTCCGAGAGTCATACCAGGTACACTGAGAGTAAGGCCGCTGTGCAGTATTGACAATATACACCTTTATTCACGGTATGAATATTAAGGTACAGGGAATTATCAGACGGTTTCCTTCAATAGCCGGTCAGGTTCTCGAAAGGAATATGCCTTCGGTGACAAGCATGACCCATGATGGGAACTTATGTCGGCCACCTCCGTATGGCTACGTTGCGAAATGAAGCATCCTCTATTGACGTGCACGAAAGAACCGACGTCGCTCAGCTAGATTGCAGCAACAAAACGTCACGAGACTCGCAAGAAATATCTGCCCAGAGGGAGGAGCTGCAGGCAGTCAGAATGCAGTTGGCTGCCGCTAAAGCCCGGATTGCCTCTACCGCCGCAGCTACAGGGGTCTCGACACAAGGGACAACAACGGTGGTAGCTCTTAGAACGAAAATCAGCTACGAAGTAGAAGGGGCATAATGTGACCGCGATCTTGACATCTGCCGGGACGCAAGATGCGGCCCCACCCATCTATCTGAACGAACATATCACCGCCGGGAAGGTGACCCCCGCGCGAATGATGTAGTGGGACATGGTTGTGGGCCGAATGGCCAAAAAGGAAAAGTCGAAAGTGGCATCGCCCACGGAAGCAGAGAGCCTTGGAACCTCCGAGCCGCAGGTGCGAAGCAACCGCAGCGTAAAGTGAAGATGCAAAAGTCGCCTGCATGAGCGGCGACAACCCTAGCACTGATTATTCCGTCCGAAGAGAGGTATGCCACGGTAACGGCAACGGCTAGTAGAAAAATCAATCCGCAGGACCTGGAGATTGTAGAAGTGAAGCCAAGAAGGGCCGTTACCGGGGGCCTCACACTTGAGTTAGGAAGCCCAGAGGCCGAGAGGACGGCCCAACGCCTAGCAGGCACAATATGGACGGCCCAGCAAGAAATGGGAGTCATAGTGGCCCTGAGCAACAGCTTACGGGTCAAGTCGACGTGGAAGCCACACAAAGTACCGTGAAGGCACTGGCAAAGAAATGTGCCTGCAGCCCCCCTAAGATCAGATGGGTGGAAATCCGTATATCACCGTCCGGTTTAGGGACGATCTGGGTCAAATGCGCCCACGCAGCCTCCCCCGCTATCCCGGACAGCGGCAGGATACAAGTGAGCCCTGGTACATGCTCTGAAGATTCGCCGGATCTAACGCTTCAAGTGCCTAGAGGTTTGGAACGCCAGGGCACCACGGCCCGCCAACACAGACAGAGGCGAGGCCTCCTTCCGATACGGGAGACAGGGGCATTAAGTCGATGGGTTCCTCGCACCGGCACTCAAGTGCAAGGTCTGTGCCGCCCATGGCCTGGAGGACGGACAGAGAAAAGTTAGGCCTACTATCCTTCACATCGATGAAGACGAAGAGTACAGCAGCGAGGCCAGCAGGAAGCGGAAAGGCTCTAAGTACGATAGGAGCGGCGGTGGGCCTAGAAGTGACCATGGACAGGTCCTAAAATTCTACACCCTCCAGGCCAATATCAACAATAAGAGAGCGTTACTGAATTTTTTGCTTAGTCGCTCGCGGAGTTAGACAACGCCATGGCAGTGGTCGACGAGCCGTACAGTGTACCGGCCATGACAATTGATTCGACGACCTGCGCAATATGGTCGCCGCGGTGTAGTCAGCAACCCCGGAACCCCTTGGCCACACTGATACATCTTGTGGTGAGACATGTCGTGGTGCTCTGGGATCACCTGGTCGTACGTACGAACGGCAGTTGGATGAGAATAAGATAGCGATATGGTCGCATCTACCTCAGTCGGTACTCATTCTCGGTGATAATAACAGCCACCCATCGGCACTGGGCTCATCGAGGGCGAACTCGAGGGGCGAGGCGTTCCTTGACTGTGCAGCCAGATTGGAGCTCCGGTTCGTCAAACGGAGCTCTTCCAACACATGCGCAAAGCCGACAGGGCATGTCCATCGTGGACTTGTCCTTTTTCTGTCCTGCTGCTTTGCAACGAGTGAAGTGTTGGAGAGTGGCCTGAGAGGTGAAAACCCCGAGAATACTCTCTTCATTACCATGGAGTGCTCCGTGCCAGAAGGAAGAAGATATGGACAACGAGTACAGGAGCCCCCATGGGTGCTAGACATAAACTGGAAGATCAGCAGCGACGCGATGGCGGATTAGACGATTCGATGTAGAAACTCTATTAGCCGCGGCACATGCGGAGTAATGGTCGATCGTAACGCTTGATGACCTCGATCCCCAGGATGGCGCAGAATGGCCCCACAATGACATGACGCCAGCGTGCGACATTGCCATGTCACGGGCAGCAGCAAAGCCGATGAAGTCGATGTACTGGTGGGGCGAGGAGTTCGCAGTTCTGCGCGAACGCGTATATTTTGCCCGAAGCCGATACCCCCGTGCCAGTCGCAGAAGAATAACAAGAAATGAAGAGTAGGCCACGCAGCACAGGGAGTACTGACGGACCATCAAGTCGCTCGCGCTAACTCCCGGAGTTGGTACGAGCTGCTGCGGAAGTTCTTCGACGACCCCTGCGGACGGGCTTTCCGAATCGAATTAGGGAAGCAAAGGGCCTAGGTCGCTCCGCTGACAGAAATCATGGACCCCGCCTACGTACGGCTAGTTGTCGTCACTCTGTTCCCGACGGCGACGATGACAACGCGGGGGGACCGATGGACCAGTCGACGGACAGGACTACCAGGACGGACGATCTCGAAGTCAGCAGAGAGGAACTAGAGCTGCTGGCATGGAAACTCGTGGCGAGTGAGACCGCACCGTGACAGGATTGTGCTCCGGGTTGGGCGTGGACGCATCGCCCGGGGTGCACTATTAGACAGTACGATGCAGCGGCTGAAGAATGCCAGCAGAAGTGTATGTTTCCCATAATCTGCTGCACACTATGTGTTGTTTTCTTCAAGCAGCAGGGAAAGACCCCTGAATCCCGCACGGCGTACCGGTGCTCCTGCGTATCCATCGAGGCCGGGAAACTCCA